>CAJQTV010000332.1:0-102208 GCA_907163055.1 Formica aquilonia x Formica polyctena | reverse complement strand
GTATTATTAAAGGTATTCCTTATCAAAAGGTAAAAAATATTAATTATATTAGCTATTACATACTTTGGTAAGATATTTTTAGTATGTTGTAACGTTATTGTAGAATTATTTGTGTATGATTAATCGATCGTTATTTTTGTTTGTGCACAATAATACATCAGTTTATTTTCGGGTTACTTTTTAGAAGTCAATGATGAAATGCAACATACAAGTTTCCAATAACTTATATATGCCAATCTGAGACTTCTTAAAAAGTAAATAAATAACAATTTAACTTGTATATCATCGATGCAATGCTAAAAATTGTGTTCACGTGCAATGGTCCTCAGACTCTGAAGCCATTATACGTACATGAACAAAATTTTAGCATATAAAGAAAAATGTAAACACAGTAAGACTTAGACAGTAAGCGAATTCATCAAGGACAGTATTTTTTAAATAGTTCTCGTCTCGTTCTAATTGGTTAATTAGCGTTTACTGTCTAAGTCTTACCATAAACCTATTATTAATAAATTTTACATATATTTCAGATGGACAATCTATATTTCTATACATTCATTAATGATAAATAACATATAATTTCTCACAGTCAATTTTTTCAGTTTCGCGCATTTTATATATATTATTTTAAATATAAATATTATTTTAAATTAATTATAAATTATAAATTACAAATTATAAATTATAAATTATAAATATATTATTCGTAATTTCAAATTTTATAAAAATTTATTTACTTTATTAAACTTTTATTGACACATTCGTGTGTAATTAAAAAAGATTTCTTTTTATTGTATAAACTTATATGTTATTTGCTTGTATATATTTGTACATTTGATATTATTTTTACAATAAATAAAATTTTTTTTTAATTTCTGCATTTTTATGTATTTACAATTATCTTTCTTTAATAATTAAGATAGAAATAGAAAATAGACTTAAAAAATAAACGAATAATTTTTCCATTTCATCAGTTGTATTTTTTATATAGAGATATTTATTAATACGTTTATTTGGGTAATTTTGCATTAAAAATAATTATATATTCTTGGCTTTATAGAATACATGTTTGTATGTATATTTTGTACAATTAGTACACAAAAATTTGATTAATTAATATAATCTTATAATTTATATATAA
Organism: Formica aquilonia x Formica polyctena; assembly: GCA_907163055.1. Taxonomy (NCBI): domain Eukaryota; kingdom Metazoa; phylum Arthropoda; class Insecta; order Hymenoptera; family Formicidae; genus Formica; species Formica aquilonia x Formica polyctena. The sequence continues at coordinate 101,067 of CAJQTV010000332.1, read as the reverse complement.
TTTTAATATAAAAAATTTTAATTTTTAATAAAAAAATAATCCATAAATAATCTATATAATATCTAGTAGATGTCCATTATTCATCCATCATCTTTTAGAAATATCTATAATTTCTCTATATAACATCTATATAACATCCTTGAATACATCTAACAGATGTAGAATGGAAGTAACAGATGCGGAACTATGGATGTCTCTAGTAGAAGTCCATACGATGTTAGGTGGACGTCTAATGGAGGTTTTGGATCTCCACGGTGGACGTCTATTGTACATCCATTAGAGGTTTCTGCTCCGTGTGGGTATAGACAAGCATAAACTTCTATAAATATATCTATATAATATAATTTATATATGTATATTTTTTACGTTTGATATAAAAATCTTTATGACAATTGATTATTATTTACAGCTATTTATTAATTTATGAATGGAAAAAATAAAATTAGATATATTTTATCCGTTGAATGTAAAAAATATATATAGATTATATTATATAGATATATTTAAAGAATAGTAAAATAAAAAGAAAAGTAATTTATAGTATTTTTAATATGTTATAAAAATGCATAAAATAATTTGTTTTTATATGGGGAGACAGAAAGAATAAAAAACGGGTAAAAGAAAATAATAAAAGAATAGAAGAATATAATATAATGCAAATATAAAAGAATCTAATAATGAACTAATATAGAGAGAAAGAAAGAGAGAGAGAGAAAAAGAGAGAGAGAGAAGTGCGAGTGAACGTATAACTGAATATGCGAGGAGGATGAAGCGAAGCAATACGTAGTATACAGGGTGAGTTTTTTAACTTGAAACTGGAAAATATCTCGGAAAGTAAGCTTTATCGAAAAAAATGTTTCAAACAAAAGTTGTAGGGTTCGGAGGGGGCCACATGATAAAAATATGGATTTGACTTTGAGTGACCTTTTCGAGGTGAGATCAATGTGATCGACGTTTTCTTAAATGGAAACCCCCTCTTTTTATTACATATTCTTGTAGCTTATCTCGAGAGCTTTTCAAAACACTATGTAACGGGTGTACTTTTTATGAGCTCGCGGATTCGCTCGGTCGTGATCAGGGCTCGTAGAAAGTATTGAGACACACGATGTAATGATCAGGGCTCGTAGAAAGTATTGAGACACACGATGATGAATATATTGGTCCTTCGAGCCGGATTGGAGCGTGTGTGGAGGATAAGTTCGCGAGTGAGTGATATTCTGACACATCCACGATGTCGGAGCACGTCGCACATCAGCAGCAGCTGCAGCGAACGATTGAACGCGGTCTCGAGAACTTCAAAAAAATCGGTAGGAGCAATCTCACACCAGCTAAAGTGCGGGATTTCAACGCTCAAGGAATACTGGAATCAATTCTCCAATGGACACGCAGAGGTGTCGCGGAAAGTCCCGGAAGCAATTCGGTCGTCTTTCAGCTACTTCAAGGACAATCATTACGACGCGACTTAAGCAACATACGAAAACACTCTGAACCACATGGCGGACATCCTGGAGGAAATGGAGCCGGTCGTGAGTCCAAATCCGTCTCTTTCCTCGACGAGGCTGCACGCGGAAGCGTCCGCGTTCTCTTTATCGCATCTTTCGCCCATTAAATTACCTCCGTTCGACGGTAATTATGACGAATGGGAACAATTTCGCGATCGATTTACGACGCTCATTCGAAACAATACCGAGCTAACTGACTTTGCGCGCATGCACTTTTTATCATCGTGTCTGAAAGGTCGTGCGTTAGAATGTATAGCGAATATTTCTGTAACCGCCGCTAATTTTGAAATCGCATGGAAAGCTTTGACTTCGCGGTACGAAAGCAAACGACGTTCGATAAACACACATCTTTCGACATTGCTTAATTTGTCACCGATAACACGCGAGTCGGCTTCCGAGTTGCAAACGTTATGTGACAAAGTTAATATCGCGGTAGCATCATTAAAAAATCTGGATCGAAAGCCGGAGGAACTCTGGAACGATATTCTCGTTCACCTTATTGTGCAAAAATTAGATCCGGTAACGCGAAAAGCATGGAACGTGAAAGCATGCGATACCGACGCTCCGACGGCGTACGAAGATTTTCTTCGTTTTCTTCAATCTCGTACTCGCGCGCTCGAAGAATATGCGACAACCGTAAGTTCCAAGAACACTACCAAACCCGTAGCAGCCTCGCGCGTACATTCCGCCACCGCATCCGCTAGCACCCAGACTCTGTGTCCGGTGTGCAAAGCTCGACATTTTCTTAATGTGTGCCCTTCGTTCGTGAGTAAGAATGCGAGTCAACGGCGAGAGCTCGTTAAGCAGCATAAACGTTGCTTCAATTGCTTAAGCGCGAAGCATTCCGCACAGGAATGTCGGAGTAAATATTCATGTCGGGTTTGCCACAAAAAGCATCATTCGATGCTACACGTTGACTCGGATTCTGGCTCAAGTTCCTCGAGAACTGTTATGCCGGATTGCTCGTCGCCTCAATCGTCCGGTTCGACACCGGAAGTAAATTCTATGATCGCCTCAACGAGAAAGCGATCACCCGTCTTATTAGCGACGGCCTGGGTAACGGTGCGCTGTCCGTCCGGTCGCACCGCTGTCGTTCGAGCGCTCCTCGATCAGGGCTCGGAAATGACATTCATTTCGGAAAGCTTAGCGCAACTCATGCGCGTGAAACGCATTCGCATGCCGATCTCCGTTTCCGCCGTCGGCGGGATTAACGCGGGGACGTTTCAACACGCGACTCACATATTCGTTTCTCCTCGCAATTCTCTCGTTCGCTTTCGACCACCGCGCTTATTATGAAATCGTTAACTTCTTATACTCCGAAACAGAACGCGGATATCTCGTCACTCTCGTACCTTGCTGATTTGCCGCGAGCAGACGCGGATCCGACGAGTCCCGATCCTATCAATATCATTATCGGAGCGGACCTTTATAACGATATAATTCTCGACGGTGTTCGCAAAGGAGGCGTCGGACAACCCATCGCTCAAAATTCCGTCCTCGGATGGATAATTTCGGGACCTATCACGTCATCAACGACGAATAATTCCTCGTCGCCGACAATTCTTTCCGGAAATTGTGCTCTCAGTCGCGTTTCGACTCATCATATTGTCGGCTCTCCCTCTCTCGAAGAGGAACTTCGTCGCTTCTGGGAGATCGAAGAACTCCCCCGACAAACTCATCTCACACCGCACGAAAAGCAGTGTGAAGAGCATTTTCGCTCGACTCATTCTCGCGACTCAAACGGACGGTACATCGTGCGGCTACCGTTCAAAAGGGGTCCTCCGATTGACATCGGAAATTCAAAACTTCGGGCGGAGAAAATGCTAAATTCGTCACTCCGCAGACTTCTTGATAAATCGGAGCTCGCGACAGAATATCGCGAATTCATGTCTGATTATCAGCGGCTGGGGCATATGCGGCCCGCGCCGATCGCTCAAACTCACATCAACCAACAGGTTTACCTCCCGCATCATGGAGTGATCCGGGAAAGTAGCTCTACTACGCGTCTTCGCGTTGTAGAGAATTCAAGCCGACGTATTTCCGACGGAAATACACGCGTTGTCAAGAAATCAGAGCCTCTCGTCGAGAAGCTCACTTCTCTCTCTTCGACCGTTTCTTGACCGGGACGGAATTGTGCGCGTAGGGGGACGGCTTAAAAAAGCTCCTTTGCCATTGTCCGTTCGACATCCGATCCTTCTTGCGTCACACCCGTTAGTCACACTTATCGTGAATCAAACTCATTTACGAGCTTTACATGCCGGACCGCAACTCACGCTAAATGTTCTGCGCCGCGATTTCTGGATAATTCGCGCTCGTAATATCGTCAAATCTGTAATTCACAAATGTGTTGTGTGTACTCGCGAACGCGCCGCGATTCCCACACAAATCATGGGAGATCTTCCCGAACAACGCGTGACAGCGGCAGTCCGATGTTTTTTGCATTGCGGCCTCGATTACGCCGGACCCGTGCAAATTCGGGCCTCCGCTGGACGAGGGATTACGTCGCGTAAAGCATACATCGCGCTCTTTATCTGCCTGGCGACAAAGGCAATACATTTGGAGTTGGTAAGCGACTACTCCACTCAAGCTTTCTTGAATGCTTACTCTCGATTTTGTGCTCGCCGCGGTCTACCACAAAATATGTATTCGGATAATGGGACAACATTCGTCGGGGCGGACCGAGAACTGACCGTCGCGTACCGGTCAGCAGTACGAGATCCGAATTTCTTGAACCTGACCGCCTCCGATAATGTGACATGGAATTTTATTCCCCCGTCTGCTACGCATTTCGGCGGGTTGTGGGAGGCGGGCGTCCGTAGCGTAAAAACGCATCTGCGACGCGTGTTAGGGACTCATATGCTAACATTCGAGGAATTCTCGACTTTCGCTTCGGATTCGACATAGTAATCGAAGCGTGTCTTAATTCCAGGCCGATAGCGCCTCTCTCCGACACTCTTGAGGACTACGAGTGCCTCATTCCCGGTCATTTCTTAATCGGATCAGCGCTTACTATAAACCCGGAACCATCATTGCTCGATCTCCACGAAAATCGTCTTTCGAGGTGGCAGCTCGTTCGACACATTACCGAGCGATTTTGGAAGCTATGGAGTAACGATTATTTAAATACGTTACAACAAAGAGCAAAATGGCGAAAGGTCAAGCCACCGATCAAAACCGGGCAACTAGTCTTGTTGCGAAATCCACTGTTACCTCCCTGCAAATGGGAGTTGGGCCGCGTGACACACTGTCACCCCGGCTCCGACGGCTTCGTACGGGTCGTCACAGTCAAGACGGCCACCTCCGAATTCAAAAGTCCGATTGTTAAACTGTGCGGATTACCGGTCAATAGTGAGGCGACGAGCAATTAGGCACCTTCGCTGCGTTGCGTTTCATTTATTGTAATTCATTAGACTTAAGCACAAAATTGTCAGAAGGCGAGCGTCATTCCGCCAAGGCGGGCGGCAAATTCAGCGCGTCAAACCACGTCGCGTAACTTGTCGTCTTTTCGCTTATGTATCTCATGTTACTTGTGGCGTGCGCTCTTGTCGTTTACTGCAATTGTTATCTCGATCATTTTGGAACTATCGTTCCAAGGCGGGCGGTATGTTCAAAATTGAAACATTAAAATTTAGTTTCTAAATTTTGCCGTTAGATTCAAACGAGTGCCTCAGAAACCAAGACACGAGCGAGAGCAAAAGCGTCGCGATCACCCGCTCGATGCGTGATCGCGTTAGTCTATAATGAAAAACCGTGACAAACACCTGGTTCGAGAACGTTCGATACCGAAAAACTTGTTATTCACTTCGGCAGAATGCGAGTTTCCGCGGTCGGTCGATTTAGTCTGCCTACGACAACGATTCGAGCCGGTCGAAATTCATCAACTTTTCGCATTCGCACTGTGCACATTCTCGCTCGTGTCGCGTACGCAGTAGGCTTACTCGTTTCAAAATCGGTCCGAATTGTCTCGCATACGATCGCATTCATATTTTCGCGGCGAGCAATTTGGTCACATCTCTAATTTACGCTTGTGTCGTTCGCTCGCGCATTTCTTATCGTTTCATTCGCTCGTGTCGTATGCGCTTTCGTCATTCTCGTTGTAAATTCTCAACCGACATTCTAGTATACGAACGAGCATCGAACTCAGTGCGAAAGACGCCTCAGTGTCTTTATTACTACCTGCTCTATACTTTTTGAGTGTGTGATTGTTAAGAGTGTGGAGTCCGAGAGTCGACGCGCGTTAACCGTTCCGCGAATGTCCTCTGCCTCGCGCCAAGCAACATCCGGCGTCCGCGTGCAAGATATTCGTTCTCGCGAGAGCCTCTAGCAAGAAGCTCTACAAGATTTCCGATACGCGTTGAAGGCAGTCATTAACAGGACATTTTGAAGATTTCCGTCGGAGTCGCGGAATACGGGCCGTCGCTCGCTCCTATTATTCAAAATTAAACGAATATTGAAAACAATCTACACTCGAGTATTTTCTGAACATCTCCTTATCCTCCAGCGAATCTACGGATTCGCGTTACACACCGCTTCTCGCTCATCTCTGAGCGTTTCTCTAAGATTCGGGCGAACTCGTCGAGGTCGACTCCCGAACATATTGGCGGCTCGCAATGACGCGATAGGCGCGTGTCGACATGCCGAGGGCTTTGATTCGGACGCGCGCGGCGACGACATATCGCGCGGCAATTATGAGCCGCCTGCAGCGAACTAAAGCAATCTCAAACAGATTTGTTGATATCTATAATCAACAAAAAGATTTTACACGTTAACTAATATTCGCGTTTTTATCGGTAAAACAGACCTTTTAGGAGCCCCTTAAATGTAGTAAACATAAAAAATGAATAGAATACTTAAAAAAATACTTAAATGTAATAAACAAGCCATTATCAGTCACAGAACAAATGAATCGAACACTTAAAAAAATACTTAAATGTAATAAACATAAAGCATATATAGGTTGCATTTCGATATTCACTGTCAGTACTGAAAATCTATAGTGTACGTAACGTAAACTATACATTTTCAGTGCTGATAGTGAATATCGAAACGCAGCCATTATCAATCACAGAACAAATGAATCGAATACTTAAAAAGATACTTAAATGTAATAGTAGTAGTAGTTTTTATTTACTTCAGCTTTCGCCAAGAAGGGGACTTGGTTTACAATATTAAACTTAATTTCCACACACATCCATCCACACCTTATAATACGCTTCCCTAACATTACATTTCACCTATTATTACACATTAACCATATTAACACAAAATTATCTATTAGATTACCACTAAATTACATTATATTTAATTATTTTCTTTTCTTTATCCTAATTCTCCTGTCCCAACTCTCTCTTAACTTTAATTTCTTTCAATTTCTTTTCTCTCTCTCTCCATAACCTACTCAAAATCAGGCTTTTATTTTCATCCAAATCATCATCCCAAATCCTTTTCCATATCTCCTGTTTCTCTTTACCTAATTTATCAAACCAACCATTCGTCATAACACATTCCTCTACATAATGCCTTAGGTTATCTTGTCCATTTTCGCAAAATATACACGCTCTCCCTTCTTCACTTAACCAATATTTATTTGCTTCTTCTAAATTTCCACATCTTAATTTAATCAACGCTCTCACACCGTTACCTATTCCTATCTTATTCACATATGCCTTCCTTAAATACCTAGGTCCCTGTCCCTCTGTTTTTATTTCCTTATACCTTTTATTATATTTTGCCACCATTATCCTATTTCCTTCCCATTGCCTCTGCAACTCGCTTTCTCTCGTTATTATCTCTACCTCTAAATCCTGTTCATTGTCTCTTATCTTTTCTAAAATTTCCACCCCCCAACCATTCCTATTATAAAATTTTTCCCTCTCTTTCCGCTAAGCATCATTCCAATTTCCTTCCTCCTTCTCGCTCCAACATACCTTCAAAAAACATCCTTCTTCCCTATTTAAAATTATCTCCTCATATCTTTTTGCCCTAATACCCCATCCTACCCTTAATTTTTCCATTCCATTCTCTTGAAATGATATACCTAGGCGTACAAAAATCTATTTTAAATATCCATCTTATATAATCCATCATAATTTTCTCCAGTTCCTTTTTCTCCTCCCAACCTCATATTTCCATCCCATAAGACATCACACTTTGAACTAAATACCTAAATAAAATCCACCTTCTAACAAAATCATCCTTACAAATTCTTTCCCCCAACCCCCATACCTTATTTGCAGCCATTCTATCTTTCCTTGCTAATTCCTTAATGTGTTCCTTCTAATCACCATAACCGCCTTATTAAACGTAAATCCTAAATATTTGAAAGACTGTACCTCTTGAATTTTCTCCTTTTTCCACTTCCAAACCTCGTTATTTTCCCTACCCTTTCTATTAAACACTATTATTTTTGATTTTTCCGCACTTAACTCTAATTTCCTTTCCTTTAAAAATCTTCCTAAAGTATCCATCATATCTAACAACGCTTCTCTATTTTTAGCCAAAACTACAATATCGTCCGCATACGACAAAGTTCAAATCCTCTCCTTACCTATCGCAATGCCTCCTATTCCTCTCCTTTTCAATTCCCTATCGATGTCCGCAATATACAAATTAAATAACAGAGGACTCAGTACACAACCCTGCCTCACACCTTTCCTAGTCCAAAACTTATCTGTAAATTCTTCCCCCATCCTAATCATTACTTCTGTTTCCTCGTATATCTTCTCTAATCGTCCTATCACTTCTCTATTTATACCTTTGTCCTTTAATGTCTCCCATAACTTATCCCTATCTACATTATCAAACGCCGCTTTTAAATCTACAAAAAACGCGTAGACCTTATCTTCTCCTTTTCTTTTCCTTTTCTCCCTTTGACTCAGGTGGTTCAAGATAAAGATATTATCCATCGTCGACCTTCCTCTTCTAAATCCCGCTTGACTTTCAGACAATATCTCCAGGTATTCTTCTTCCTCTTCTAGTCTATTCTTTAATACTTCAGCATAAATTTTATAGGCCGAACACAGCAATGAAATCCCTCTATAATTCCCTGTCTTCTCTTTGTCCCCTCTCTTATATAATGGTACTATTATGCTTGTTCTCCAATCCTTCGGGATCGTCCCTTCTTCCCATATTTGATTTAACAGCTCCTCCAATCCTTTCTTCACACCTTCCCCAGCATACTTCCAAGCCTCCATAGGTATCCCATCCACGCCACAAGCTTTTCTAGACTTCATCTTTTTAACAGCCTTCCAAATTTCTTTCACTCCTCTTCTGTCTTCCTGTTCCTCCTTTACCACTTCCTTTACTTGTCCTTTACGATTTTCCTTAAACTCCCCCCTTCAAGTATCTCCATGAAGTGTTTCCTCCATTCCCCTTTTTTTATATTATTCTCTATCCCCCGCATTTTCTTCTTTTTTTTATTAATAAATCTTCATACCTCTTCTTCGTTCTTCAATTTCTTGAATTCCTCTTTTTCGGCTACCCTTTTCTCCCTTTGCTTCTTTTCCTGAATTTCTCTCATTTTCCTCTTCCCTTCTATGAATATCTCTCTTCCTATTTTCCCTTTACTCCAATTTCTATATAGCCTCTTCACTTCCCTCTTCCTTCTTGTACACTCCCTGTCCCACCAATCCATGTGTCCTAACTCCTTTATTTTCCTTTTTATCCTTTTTTTAACTAAAGCACCCAACACCCATTCTTTCAATCTACTCCATTTTTCTTCAACAGTGCAAACGTTCCTCCATTCCTCCATATTCATTGTTTCTGTCTCCTCTTTATACCTCTGTATTGCCTCCTCATCCCAACATATTATCAGTCTTTCCTCTTCTTTTCTTCCTTCTTCTTCCCCTTCTTCCTCACGCATTCTTTTTTCTTCTTCACTCGCCATTTTTACCAATAAAGGCATGTGGTCCGAGTCTATTCTATCACCTATTCTAAATTCTCTAATTCTATCATATACATTCTCGCTTACAAATACATAATCTATTACCGTACAACCACTAGCCCCCACATATGTAAGCTCTCCTTCCCAATCTCCATCTATCGAGCCATTCATAACGTACCATCCTTTCTCTTGTACCCAGTTTATAAGCCTTTTTCCATCCTTACTAATCACTAGGTCTTTGCTACTTCTTTCCTTTCCTCCTTCGTTCACCTCTATTCCACCTAGTTGACCTATCCTAATGAAATCTCTTCCTAAAATCACGTTCGTATACTCTCTGTCCTCCATTAATTTATCTATCCTCTCCTCTAATTTAATCCACCATTCCTCCCCCATTGTAAACTGAGATAATTACTAATATCTCACCTTTTTCTTTTATTTCTGAAATTACTAAATCCTCCTCTTCTTTCTTAAACACCATGCTACCCTTTTGCCCCCATCCTTTTCTTATACCTATAACAAAACCTCCCCTAGCTCGCCCTTTCTTTTTCTCTTTCATCGCAAAACTGCATACCCATTCATGTGAGTTAGGCAACCTACCTTTACAATTATCCCATCCTTTTTCTTCTAACCATGTCTCGCACATACTTATAAAATCAAAACCCTTTATGTAATGCCAAAAATCCTTATTCTTGTTCATCAAACCAGCCACATTCCAAAACAATAGTTTCTTACCATCCTTCTCAACCTCTCCTCCCCCAGTTGTTATTTTAACATTTTCCAACACTTCCTTCCTCCCTTCCCTTCCCCTCGCATCGTCCTCTTGGCTTAGCCAAAATTTTCCTCAGCTTCCTCTCTTTCTAATTCTTTTTCCTTTCCTATTTCCATTTCTATCAAAAACCATGGTCTCCAAATTATGTTCACTCTTACTCTTCCCATGTTTACCTTTATATCTTCCCCCCTGCTCTTCTGTTCCTTTGCCCATTTGTTAATTTTCTCTTGTGTCTTCCTTTCCTCCCAACTCAAATCATTTTCAATAAAAATCTTACTTCCTTTTAATTTATTTTTATTTGTCATAATTTCCCTTTTTTTCTCATCATTCTCTATTTTTGCAATTACCACGGGTCCACTGACTCTACAACTCAGAACTTTACAATCGACCTCAATATTTTCTTTTATAAACTTTTGCACCCTGCCTATACGTCCCACCTGTTCTTTCCATAATTCGCTCGTTTTCGCTAATCCTTTAAATACGATACTACATTTCCTTTCCTCTTTTTCCTTTTCTGTAACCCATTTTCTTATTATCCCCACCTCCCAGTTACTTAGTCTATTATCACTATTACCTAAGCCTACACTTTCTGTGACAGATCCATGGCCACTGCCCTTCCTGCTTCCAATGCAAATATTCCTATCTTCACTTGTTTCCTTCCTTATCAATTCCTCCAAACTCTTCTCTAATTTGCCAATTCTATTCTCCAACTCCTTTTCTCTTGCTGACCATCCTTCCTCTATTTTTATCATTTTACTTTCCAGGATCTTGATTTCCTCTCTTACTTCTTCCCTACCTCCTGCTATCTCTGCTCTCATCTTTTTTATCTCATCTAACACTAACCATATCGCTCCACCATCCACACTTCCTTCACTCTTCCCTCTTTCCCCTTCACCTACTCTTTCCTCTCGTCCAGCGCTCTGTGGTGACCTTACTAACCTATTACTTCTTTTGAAAATCTCTTTTTCGAGAACTTCTTCCTCCATCCTTTTTCGTTTTTCGCCCTTTTCCTCCTCTCCCTTCATTATCCATTCCTCTAGCTTTGAAAATGAATTCGCTCTTGTTCTTGTTCTCTCCGTCTCTCTTAATCTACTAGCTACGTTTCCTCTTTCTCTCTCTTGCGGCAGTGAACTCTCCGCCGACTCGCCTATCTTCTCTTTCTACTTATCCATGCCCTGTCTCCTACGTCTATATCCCCGCTCCCTATATTCTCCTCCGCCTACTTCGCCTGTCTTAGCAGCTCCCCCTATGATCTCCTCTCCTTGCCCGAACAACTATTCTCCCTTCTCCTCCTCTCCTCCTCGCCCACGCACCGCGCGCACCGTGCTCCTTCGCCAACCTAACCTCCTTCCTACTCCTAACTCCGCACCGTCATTTTCTCCGTCGCAATCCTTCCCTTCTACCTTATCCCTATAACTGCCTCCACTTCCTCACCTATTATACCTAATCCTCTTCCTACTTATCGCCTCTAAATCTTCGTAACTACTCTACTTACGCAATTATCTCACAATCACTCACACCGCAAACAACTCGCAAACGTTCACTCACACGCCGTCTAACCAAGTCTACTTAAATGTAATAAACATAAAGCATATGTAGGCTGCGTTTCGATATTCACTGTCAGTACTGAAAATCTATAGTGTACGTAATGTAAACTATCATGTGTGCAATGTGTATGTGCGCAATAACGTCATGTGTGCAAAACGTTAATACGATTTTCTTATTTTATGTGTGCAATAATACCATGTGTGCAAAGTGTATGTGCGCAATAATGTCATGTGTGCAATCTCCATGTGTGCAATGAAGTCATGTGTGCAATGTGTATGTGCGCAATAATGTCATGTGTGCAAACGTACGTTCGTATTTTTAATTTTTACATGTGCGCAATAATGCTTGTAGGCAATCGCCCTGTAGGCAATCAGGAATGTCGGCAATCGAAGCTGTCGGCAAAATGTTGTAGGCAAACGAAGCTGTTGGCAATCGGGAATGTTGGCAAACGGAGCCTCCTCGATCTATTTAATGTAAGATGCAAAAAATATTAAAATTGTGAAATTTTGCATTCTTTTATCTACATATTTAACATTGCATTCTATTCTATTTGCAGAAGCAAATAAAATGCAATAAAATATACGTATATCTATGCCATAAGAGAGGATGTAAAACTTAAAATTGATCGTACAAATGTATAATTATTATACATATATTTCTAAAATATTTATATACATATATACAAATAATAAATTATTTATATCTAAATAATTATTCATATTTATTTAATTCAAATATACTTAAACGTATATTCAAGAAAAGAAAATATGAGACACAAAAAATTAAATTTTGTGTTGTGCCTCCGTGGAGGTACAGAGATTTTGTTGGGATCGTTGGCCAATTGGAACTTAGGAGCTCAGGATCGCACAGGGTCTTCTCACCGTTTTCATTAAATATGTAATCGTGTTAGAATAAAAGTCGTTTATTCAGATACATTAGCTTTAAATCTTCTTTTCTTTCTCGCACTTCAACTCGGCTTATCGCGGTATAGAGTTGCTTCGCGTGCCTGATATCGCGGCTGCCGTCGCGAGATCAGCTGGGACGTTCGTTATTATTAAAACGATTACAATTGTCTGTCTCGTAGTTACTTTTATTAAGTTCGATGGTACGGTATAGTTTTATAATTTTATCTGCTTCGTGTGATTTTATGATTAGGACTGCCTAGCGCTCGTTCGAGGTGGGTAGTTTTATCACCTCCTGTTCGATTAGTTTTTTGGAGGGGATCGCTTAGCGACAGGACCATAGGTGGTCGTGTCGCTCGATTTTGGGTGGAAAAACCCCGGATGCAAGCTACGTATATTCTTTGCTTGCATTTCCGGCGTATCGTTCTTCGAGTCTCGCGAACGCGTGGCCTCCGCGCGTGGCTCGCTTTGTCAGCGATTGCGCTCGTAACTTTATACGTCTTCCTCGGCTTCGAGTTATAGTCGGAAGACGTTAAATAATATTTAATAATTAATAATTATACTAATTTGGTTATAGCCGTTTTGGGCTATAACATCCCTCCCCCGTTGAAAAAAGAAAAACGGGGGTAGAACGTTTTTCTTTAGTTATACTCTTTCTTATTCTAACGAATACATTATTTTTCCCGTATATAATATTTGATATAATCGTTTCTTACTATCTAAAATCGTGTACTTAGACTACGCTTTAGTATAGGTCTTGGGAGTCCGTAGGATATACGTGGTTCTTCATCGTATATCCTGACCGATGGTTGTTTCATTCTCCTCTTTTTATTTTTTATAATTATATATGTTACAATGGCTATTATAATTATTGTTATGATTCCGCTTGTAGCCATTGGATAAACAAATTGTTTTTGAGCAAAGAAGTTCTGTTCGTTGTCTTGTAGATTATTATTTAATTCTTCTAGTTTATTTTTTAATTTTATTAGTTCTGTTCGGTGTAGCGTTACGTTTTCTAGTGTGTCGTTATCATGCGTCTTGTATGTCTGTAGAAACGTGATATTTATTTCTGGTAAATAGGTTCTATATTTGTTTCGTATACTGTTTTTATTGACTGTAACGTCATATCTGTTGTCGTTAATTTACATTTTCTTTTTAATGTAATTTTTCCTGTATTTTTAATTATTCTTTTTTGTTCGTGTCGATTATCGCATTGTATCGTTATCTGTTGGTCGGTCGCGGTCGCATATAACCAAGTGTGCGGTTGTCGTAGTATTGTCCAGATCGCATTTTTCGAGCTTATCAATTGTGTGTTACAATTGTGTTGTCGTGATAGTGTATACATTTGTATTTCGCACGGTGCGTTTTGATTCATGCGATATATCGGTATCGTATTTTCACACGTATATTTGGAATTTAATTCTATACAATTTTTTAAATCGCTTTCCATTATTCTAAGATAAGTTAATTTTTCCTTATCTATTGCAATTATTTTATTATTTATTTCTAATTTTTCAATGTGCGCTATAGTATTATTTACTACTTTTATTTGAGTTCGAACCACATGTTGTAGCGTTTGTTGTTTTATTTTCTAATAAATTTAATTGTTCGTTAATATGCTTTTCATCGTTCGCGTCCATTGTTCCAAACAATGTTTTCGCTATCGAGCCTATTCCGTCTATCAGTCCTCTGCGTCTGTTAGTCGGTGGTTTATATATTGTCTGAATTTGTGTCATTACGTTTTTTTAGATATTTTGCTTCTCGTTTCGCTATAATATCAAAATTATTGCAAGAGTCTCAATGTTAGTGATTCTGTAATCTCATTGTATCGCACATCGTTTCTGTTTGTTGCAAATACTTCAATATTTGTTCGTATCTGTCGTTTAATATTGTTAGATCTAATTTGATTACTAATTTCCATGTTCCTTTGACGTAGTATAGCTGTCCAATTTTTTCAAAGTATAGGCCCGGGTTATATTCAAATTCTTGAATTTCATATGATGAGTCCGTTTCATATAACTCCGTGAGACTCTCGGACCGTCGGTTCGAGGATCTTCATTTACCTGCGGTCTTTATTCCTCGAGGTCGTGGGTTACTGGGTCCACTAGTTGTTAGAAGCCACTTCCGGCGGGGAAATTTTCCTGGAGGTCGCGGCTATGGAGGACGGAGTCACGCCTCTGTGGAGGACTTGCGTCGTTTTTTTGAGCGGATGAGGTGTCCCGGTCGTTCCCGCAACGAATAAGGTAAGTTTATTTTAATTTTCGATAAATTGCTTCAGCTTATTTGTGTGCATGCGGATTGCTTTTCTCCCCTTTTTTATCGTGTAATTTACGTCTGAATTCTTTTCAATTATCGTGTACGGTCCGATCCATAAAGATTCGAGTTTTTTAGATCGTCCGCGTCGGAGTGTCTCGTCGTACACTAATACTTTGTCACCGACTTCAAATTTTATTTCTCTAGTATTTTTATCGTACTGTTGTTTAGCTTTAATTTTTTCTTCTTTAACATACTCTTTTGCGAGCTGATTTGTTGCCCGTAGTCTTTCTTTTAATTCTTGCGCGTAATCGTCGTAATTATATGTCGGCTTAGGCGGTCTCGTCAGTGCCGTAGGTAGATCGGCTTGGTGTCCGTAAACTAGTTCAAAGGGTGTATATTCCGTAGCTGTGTGTGGCGTCGTATTATACGTGAACATTGCGAAGGGTATCCATTCGTCCCAGTCTGTTTGGTCGTCATTTATATAATGTCTTAAATATTCGGCTAATGTTCGATGCGATCGTTCTAACGCGCCATTACTTTCCGGATGATAGGCAGTTGTTTGTATTTTATTTATTTTTAATAATTTGCATGTATTTTTAAATATTTCGCTTAAGAAATTTGTGCCTTGGTCCGTTAAAATTTTTTCCGGAATTCCATGTTCGAGAACAATTTTTGTAACGAATTCTTTACTGACCGTGTTCGCTTCTTGATTTGGAATCGATATCGCTTTACTGAATTTCGTTAAATTGTCTTGAAATGTTAATAGATATTTATTTCCGTTGGTCGTTATTGTTAACGGTCCTACGATATCTAACGCGCATTTTTCGAAAGGTTTTGTCGGTGTATCCGTGATTATTAACGGTACTTTATTTTTTCGCGATAATTTATTTTTTTGGCAAAATTCACATTTTGATATGTATTTTTCGACGTCTTTTGTTAATCCGTGCCAATTATAATTTAGGCGGATTCTTTTTATTGTTCGCTCGACTCCTTGATGTCCTCCTGTGGGTGCATCGTGATATTCGTATAATATCTGTTTCTTTTCTTCCTCCGTATATTTTTTCTCTTCGTCGGAGTTCGTTTCTCCTTCTATTGCGAGGACTTCTCGCTCCTCTTCTGTTTGATGTGCGTCTCTTTTTACATTGCGGCTCAGTGCATCGGCGTTCGCATTCGCTCGTCCGGCTTTATGAATGATTTCATAATCATACTCTTCAAGCTTTAATCTCCATCGGATCAATCTCGATCCGGGATCGTTTACATTAAATAACCAGATTAATGGTTTATGATCGGTTACAATTTTGAATTTCGTACCGTATACGTATGGCCTAAAATGTTTTACAGCCCATACAATTGCTAGTAGTTCTTTCTCTGTTGTATTATAATTCTGCTCCGCCCGCGATAAAACTCTGCTGGCGTAAGCAATTGGCCGGTCATTGCCTACCTTTCCTTGTGACAATACTGCTCCGATTGCATAGTCGGAGGCATCGGTGGTCACTATAAACTCTTGAGTAAAGTCTGGATATTTTAGCACTGGCGTCGTCATTAATTTTTCTTTTAATATTTCAAAAGCATTTTGCTGTTCCATTGTCCACTCGAATTTTTCTGTTTTCTTCGTTAATTTAGTCAGTGGTTTGGCTATTCTTGAGAAGTCTTCTATGAATTTTCTGTAATATCCGGCTAGTCCTATGAAAGATTGTATATCCTTCACTTTCTTTGGCGTCGGAAATTCTTTTATTGCTGTTAATTTCGACGGATCCGGAGATATTCCATCCTCCGAAATAATGTGACCTAGATAAATCACTTCCTTGCGTAAAAATTCGCATTTATCCGGCTGCAATTTTAAATTATTTTCTCGAAGTTTCTGTAGTACTTCCTTGAGTCGTTTGTTGTGGTCTTCTAGGCTTGATCCATATATAACGATGTCATCCAGATAAACTAAACATTTTAGTCCTTGTATTCCTGTCAGAACTGAATTCATCAATCGCTGGAATGTTGCTGGCGCATTCTTTAGTCCAAACGGCATTCTATTAAACTCGTAATGTCCGTAGGGCGTTGAAAATGCTGTTTTATTTTTATCTCGTTCGGTCATCGGTATCTGGTGATATCCTGATGCCAAATCTAATGTAGTAAAATATTTGGCGTTTCCTAACTGGTCCAATATATCGGTGATGTTGGGCAGTGGAAATGAGTCGCCTATCGTCAGATCATTTAGCTTCCGAAAATCGACTACTATTCGGAGCTTTGGTTTTCCAGATGCATCGGCTTTTTTCGGTACCACTAATAGGGGTGCGTTCCATTGACTCGCGCTTGTTCGGATTATGCCGTTTTTAACATTTCTTGCACTTGTTTATTTATTTCCGTCTTATGCCTTTCCGGAAGGCGATACGGTCTCGTGTTTACCGGTGAGGTATCGGCGCGCGTGTTTATCTCATGCTCTACCGTCGCGGTGCACGTCAGTGGTTCTCCGTCCAACTGAAATGTATCGTAATATTCTTCGCATATCCGTAAGAGTGCCTGTTTTTCTTCTGAGTTTAAATGCTGTGTTCGTAGTAGTTGTCAAATTTGCGAGTATCGTGAGGAAGTAGGTTTAGAATTTGTTCTCGTTTGTATAGTGTGTACTTTGGATTCTCGGTCGTATTCTACATCTTCGATAACAACATGTGGCGTTTGTATCTCGACTTCTGTATCGGTCGTATTCATTACACTAACGGGGCATGCGTGATCTTTAGGTTCTACTAGACAATTTCCGATATAGACTCCTGGGGCTGTTTCTTCTGCTCGTACTACTCCTATCCGATTTTGATTCGTTGTCGCTTTTACGATGGTTTCGCTTCGCGGTTTTAGAATGGTTTTATTAAATGAATGGAATTTGAGCACGGCGTCTCCTATTTTTAGTTGATTTTGTTTGTAGTCGCAGGATACTGAGTGTTGTCGGAGGAAATCAATCCCTAGAATTCCTTCATATTCGATCGGAATGTCGTCTCTTACAACGTAAAATGCATGTTTTATTTTATGTCCATCTACTTTAATTGTAGCGTACATTTTTCCGATGGTGTGTACCTTATGCCCGGTTATGCCTGTGAGAGCGATTTTATCCTCATATATGAGGGTATCGCCCTTTAATTGTTTTAATTTTATTAACGAGATGGTCGATCCTGAATCGCACAACATCCGTAATTTTTCATCCTTTGCTTGTCGCATGGGTAGTGTTATTAACAATAAATCCGTCTTCTTCTGTGTGCTCGGCGTATCTTTAATATGCGTAACGTGATATTCGGACGCAGGTCGCGGTTGTTTCTTTTTAGATTCGCTTTTATCATCTTCGCTACTGTTACCGTCGGACTCGGAATCTCGCTTTTGTTGTCGCGGATTCTTTCGGTCGTGTGTATTTTCTTTGCGTTTTTTCTGGTTACCGTTCAAACTCCAGCATTCGTCGCGGGTGTGTCCGGATTTCTTACAATGTTTGCAATATTTATTTATGGCATTTATCCGCGAGGATTTTTCCGGCTTAGGAAGCACGTATCGATTACTTCGACAATCGCGTCCGTAATGCCCGTTTTTTTTCCACATTTAAAACATTGCGTAGTCGAATTTCGAATCTGTCGCGAACTGCTTGATTCGTATTTATTTTTATTCGGGAAGTTGCTTATTCTTGCCGTTGGTCCGATAAGTTTTTCTTCAGCGCTCGCGCCCGTTATCGCTTCTTGGAGCGTCGTATATCGTTGCGCGCGTACGAGTACCTTTAATTCGTCGCGTAATCCAATTTGAAAATTTATTAACGCCTGTTTTTTAATCGTGTGTTGAATCGTGCGTTTTGATAGTGAGAAGTCCTCTTCTCCTTCAATCATAGCATCGTACAACTTCATTGCTAGTAACTCAACGCGTTGTCCGAAAGCATACGCGGTTTCATTTGATTTTTGTCTTAATGAATTGAACTCGATTTGTAAGTGCGTAGTACTTTGTTTAGATTGGTAACAAGTTTCAAGTTGATGTTTTAATTCGTCGAACGTTTGTATATCTCGCGTCTCAAAATCCTGCATCGCTTTTCCTTTTAATTTTGTAAATAAGATTGCTTGAATTAACGATTCTTCGTCCGCGGGATTTATGTTCTGAACGGCGTATTTACACGCGTTTAAAAATTCTTGCAATTTATGTCGCGAGGTTCCGTCGAACTCGGGGATCATTATTCTTGCTTCCTTTAACGGCAGATAATTCGGGGCGACGCTTCGTCGATTTCTGATATCGCGTCTCGTTCGCCCATATGTTGTTTCAAACGCATCGTTATCGTTTTCCCTGCGAGTATCTGTATAACGGGGTTGTGTGTCCGCGCTTTCTAGTCGCGTTACTCGTATGTTTAATGAATTAATATCCGCGCGTATTTCATTTAAAATGTGGATGATCTGTGTATAATCTCCTCTTTCTTCGCGGTTTCTTTCGGGAGGCGGCGTGCGATCGGCCTCCGCTATATTTTGGTCCATCTGGCGGATGGATCGTCGCATATTGTCTATTTCTTCGTCTACCGCGCCTCGCGGCAGATTTGCGGGAGTACGTTCGTGCGGATTTCGCGATTCGGCCATATTATTTTCTTGTTGGCGGTAAATTTCTTCCGGGTCAAACAGATCGCTCTCGTAGGAGGTTAGTGAAAATTCGCGTCGTAAAGATACTCTACTTGGAGTTCTGCTAATATACGGTCGCGTACGTCTAGTCTCGCGTTGGGTGTGGTCAGTGAGGTCAGTCGTATCACACGGAAATAGGCTTTCGTCGAAACTATTGAACGGAAATTCGCGTTCCTTGACGACGTTCTCCGGTAACTCGGGCTCGCTTTCACTCGAGTATTGAGTTTCTAAATTTCTTCGCGCGTTATCAAAATTTTTTCGCGGTGTTAGACTTAAGCTAATCGCTTGTCGCGCTGGTTCGCTTAATAACCACGATCGGTTTGCTATAGGTTTCGGTACGTTAGAACCTTCCGACATTCACGCAATTACAAATATATTACGGACTTACAGTAATAAGACGGCTCGCATGTTCGCTCACTGGGTCAGTAGGTTGCTGATGCTGCAATCTCTCGCTCGGCGGCTGATAAGGCTGGCGGCCTGATGCTCGTCGTACGGCGGTCGTTGCCCGGCGGCGATGCGTCGTCCTTAGAGATGTCGTAGGTCGGCGTTGGTCCTTGGACGCTGGCGATCCTACTTGGGTTTCAGCTGCTTGGCCGTGATTCTCGTACTGCTTGTGTCGTCCGTAGGTGTTGCTTCTGCTTGTGTCCGTCGGCTTTAACTTGTTTGCTGACGTGCCTGTTATTTACTCTTTTGGTTTTTTACAGGTCTTTATTCGGCGAGTTGGCTGGCGATCCTTTGGCGCATCCCACCGCTGCCACCAATTTTGTTGTGCCTCCGTGGAGGTACAGAGATTTTGTTGGGATCGTTGGCCAATTGGAACTTAGGAGCTCAGGATCGCATAGGGTCTTCTCACCGTTTTCATTAAATATGTAATCGTGTTAGAATAAAAGTCGTTTATTCAGATACATTAGCTTTAAATCTTCTTTTCTTTCTCGCACTTCAACTCGGCTTATCGCAGTATAGAGTTGCTTCGCGTGCCTGATATCGCGGCTGCCGTCGCGAGATCAGCTGGGACGTTCGTTATTATTAAAACGATTACAATTGTCTGTCTCGTAGTTACTTTTATTAAGTTCGATGGTACGGTATAGTTTTATAATTTTATCTGCTTCGTGTGATTTTATGATTAGGACTGCCTAGCGCTCGTTCGAGGTGGGTAGTTTTATCACCTCCTGTTCGATTAGTTTTTTGGAGGGGATCGCTTAGCGACAGGACCATAGGTGGTCGTGTCGCTCGATTTTGGGTGGAAAAACCCCGGATGCAAGCTACGTATATTCTTTGCTTGCATTTCCGGCGTATCGTTCTTCGAGTCTCGCGAACGCGTGGCCTCCGCGCGTGGCTCGCTTTGTCAGCGATTGCGCTCGTAACTTTATACGTCTTCCTCGGCTTCGAGTTATAGTCGGAAGACGTTAAATAATATTTAATAATTAATAATTATACTAATTTGGTTATAGCCGTTTTGGGCTATAACATTTTGAAAATTAAAAAATTTAAAGTTAAAAAATGAAAATTAAAAAATTAAGGTTACAAATATAAATACAAAAAAATGTAATGCCAAAAAATTAAAAGTTAAAAATAATTAAATTCAAAAAATTTCATGCGCAAAAAAATTGATGTTAAAAAAATGAAAGTAAAAAAATTTCATGTGCAAAAAAAACTTAGCGCTGTTATGTAAAGTTATTTTAGTTTATATTATATTTTATTCATAATGTTAATTTTAATTGGGAAAACAGCGCTGTTTTTTTTGCACATGAAATTTTTTTACTTTCATTTTTTTAACGTCAATTTTTTTGCGCATAAAATTTTTTGAATTTAATTATTTTTAACTTTAAATTTTTCTGCATTAAATTTTTTTGTATTTATATTTGTAGCCGCGCCTTCGATTTACACGTCCACATTAACAGAATTTATTTGTTTCGCCGATCAGAGAGACAGGACGTAAATGACTTGAGCGGGGTTAGTTTGTGGAAAAGTGTTTATTCCTTTCGACACCAACTCCCGGACCGTCTTAGGTAATCGCACGCGACAGCAAGATATAATCGGACACGCGAATTTTCAGTCTAACTATAATTATATGAGCGTTAGACTTTCGGTGTGCTCCCGGTGAAGGCTTGCGACGAAGTCCAGACGAAAAGCCCTTCTTTTCGATCCACGGACAATAGTCCCGGTCGATACGTGTACCACAAAAAAAAAAAACGGAATTTCGATCGTTCGATTCCGAGAGCCAATCGGCGATCGACAACGAGGTGTTTGTCAGAATCGAACGATACGAAGAAACCACAAAAACGGAATGAAAACAAGACTTCGATCATATCGTCTCGCTTTAGAACGTTCGAGAAGCAAAATTAATAATATAATTTATAAAACTCTTACTTTCTCGAACATCCCGCTCGCCTCGTATACCGGGTAGGTTACGAAATAACTGGTTAAATCCTACCAACATAATCGATACACGGCAACTTAATGATAATTCTCGATCAGACGGTCCGAAGAGCTCTACAGCAAAATTTTAAACATACAATAATAGGAGAAGAATACAGATAAAGATCTTTGGTGATTCAATCGAAATAAATGTGTTAACATAATCAGTAAATCTTAGCATAGGGTTATTTACATAGGCGTTCCTATAATAGATATATGTACATACGCAGAGCATGACGATAATTAAAGTCGAACCTAATGATTAACGCATAAAGAAAACGCAAATTAATTTAAGAGCCAGTGTCACTTGATATCGGTAGCTGACAGATCTCTTATTGGTCGCTTTAGAGTGGTTTTGGCAGTACGCAATGTAACTACTCGGACATGACCATCCGATCCCGGATGTACGTCTAATATTCGGGCAAGTTCCCATTTCGAAGGAGGTACCAAATTATTTTTCAACAATACCAGCTTGTTAATTTTGAGCTCCGGTTTGTTTTCTCGCCATTTACGCCTTTATTGCAATGTATGCAAATAATCAGAAGACCAAGAACGCCAGATCTGCTCTAAAATCGCACGCACTTGCTGCCATCGAGACAGCCGATTCGAATCGATATCTAAAACAGATTCTTCAGGCGGGCTTACTAACGGACCGACTAAAAAATGACCCGGAGTTAACGCGGAAAAGTCATTCGGATCGTCATGTAACACGGAAATCGGGCGGGAATTTAGACAAGCCTCGATTTGACACAGCAGCGTAGCGAATTCGATCTGCAATAATGTTCGGGAACCAATCGCTCGTTTCAAATGAAACTTTAATCCTTTGACACCGGCTTCCCAAAGTCCGCCGAAATGCGGAGCGGAGGGAGGTATAAAATGCCATTTTACGTTATCATTAGCAATAGCGTCTTGTATTTGAGAGTCGGCGACAAGTCGTTGAAAGGTAGTGTATAATTCGCGGTCCGCGCCTTGAAAATTAGTGCCGTTATCACTGTACATGTCAAATGGAAGAACGCGGCGGCTTTCAAATCTCCGAAAGGCGGAGAGAAAACCGTTAGTAGCGTAATCATCTACGTATTCTAAATGGACGGCCTTTGTCGAGAGACAAATAAAAACGGCAACATAATATTTTTTGGATCGTTGGCCGCGGCCGACTGACGAAATAATATTCATCTGCCCGGCGTAATCGACGCCTGTGTGCGAGAACGGAGCCGAAGGCGTGACGCGGGGCCGGGGGAGATTCGCCATCAGTTGTTGCAAGGTACGCGCGCGTTCGCGTACGCACTTTACGCAACTACGTATAAAAGATTTTACACTGGTACGCGCTAAAATTATCCAATAATTTTGGCGTAAAATTCTTAACATTAATTGAGTGCCTCCATGAAGAGAGGCTTTATGAGCTTGAGCGATTAATAAATCCGAAATTCGATGTTTCGGTAAAATTATAGGATGCCGTTCATCATAACTGAGTGACGAATTGTCAATCCGCCCGCCAAGGCGAATTAATTTATCTTTCCCGAGAAAGGGGTGAAGCGATAACAAAGAACTGGATCTCGGCAGTAAACAATTATCGTTTAACGCTTGAATTTCGGATGGAAAATGACGTTGTTGCACGTAACGGAGCCAAAACAAGGAAGCTTCTTTGAGTTCGGCAGCGGACAAGCACGTCGTATTCGCGATCGTATTGGTCGCGCGACATTTTAGATTATTAATAAAACGTTGCACGCGTGCCGTGACTCGAATTAACTTCTTCCACGTAGAGACTTCGTTCGGTAATTTCCACTCCAGAATATGTTCAGCATGACAAACGATCGTATTTCGCGTTTCGGTTTGGATTATCTGATGATCGGCATTAAGTTGACCTTTTAATTTATCATGTATCGGCCACGCGGTAGAAGGGAAACGCAACCAGGCAGGGCCAGCCCACCAAAGTTCGAAATCGCGAAATTCAGCGGGTGACAAACCTCGCGACGCGCAATCCGCTGGATTTTCTTTAGATGGAACGTGATTCCATTTAACCGACGGCAGCCGGGTTTGTACTTCCGATACACGATTCGCCACATAAATAGTCCATCTTGATGGATGGCCTCGTAACCATGCGAGCGCGACAGAAGAATCTGTCCATCCGTACATCGGAATATGCTGCAAATTTAACGATCTTTGCACGAATTCTAGCAATCGAGTTAATAAGACTATGGCATTCAATTCTAGACGCGGCACGCTAATCGTTTTAATCGGCGCTACCTTTGATTTTGCAGTGATTAAGACTACTGAAAATTCGCTGAGCGATCGGAGAATTCTTAAATAAACGACAGCGGCGTATGCGCGATTAGACGCGTCGGCGAACCCGTGCAACTCGATAGCCAGATTTTCCGGATGCATTCCAGTCCATCGCGGAATGCGAATTTCTTTTAAATTTATGAATTCCGCGCAATATTTTTTCCAGGACTCTAACAAGTCCGCCTCGATAGGAAAATCCCAATCAAGTTTTCTTAGCCACAGTTCTTGAATCATAATTTTCGCGGTGATTATTACCGGAGAAACCCATCCCAGTGGATTGAAGAACTTCGCGATAAATGATAGTATCAAACGTTTCGTATTCATATTGACCGAAGGTGACTCGATTTGAAAACGAAAAGAATCTTCTCGTGGTATCCACTCAAGTCCGAGCACTTTAAGCGTATCATCCTTATCGAATGTACGAGCGATAGCGAGTTCATGCTCTCCCGGAGGAATGTCTGTTAATAATTCTATAGAATTGGCAGCCCATTTGCGTAAATGAAAACCGCCTCGCGCCATCAATTTCGTAAGCTGATCGCGACCTTCCTTTAGCGACGGAACTTCATCGGCGCCAAATAGAACGTCATCGACGTAAATAAAATCTTGTACTATTGCTTGTGCTTTTGGAAAAGAATGACCTTCGTCGAGCGCTAATTGATTAATAACGCGCATAGCTAAATACGGAAATGGAGCAGTACCGTATGTAACTGTAAGCAATCGATAAGATTGTATCGGAGAATTAATATTAGATCGCCAAAAAATCCGTAAAAAATCGACATCGTCTCGATGAACGCGGATCTGTCGAAACATCTTTTCGATATCGGCGGTGTACACATAACGAAACTGACGCCAACGAAGGATAATTGAGGACAAATCGCGTTGTAATTTAGGCCCGGTCATTAAATGATTATTTAACGTAGAACCGTTACTCATTTTGCACGACGCGTTAAATACTACGCGAAGTTTCGTCGTGCTGCTAGACTCGCGTAGTACCGGATGATGCGGTATATACACCGCTTGGTTAAGCGTCGGATTTTCGTCGGAGACAGGTTCCATATGACCCATAGATTTATATTCATTTAAGAAAGAATGATAGGGTTTCGCGAGATCTGGATTTTTTCGAAGGCGTTGTTCTATTTTTGAATAAAGAAGCGCGGCAGTTTCGCGCGAAGATCCTATATCGAGCGGAGGGTTGGTTTTAAATGGTAACCGTATTACATAGCGGCCGTCTTCGGCGCGCTGATGTGTTTCGATAAAATGTTGTTCGCATTTTTTATCTTCTTCCGACTGCTGAAGTTCGGAAGAAATTTCCTCGATCTCCCAAAACTTTTGAAGGAGAGAATCGAGCGAAGGAATCGTTACGCAATTCAATGAAGTCGCGGAACCGGTGATTGAATTAGAAATTCCGGTTGGACCGGATAATATCCATCCTAAAGCAGTAAGCTGGGCCGTCGGAGTTCCGGTCGGCCCATGTTTTACCTTTTGCTTTAATAACGATCCATATAAATCTGATCCGATGAGCAGATGGATCGGATGATTGCTAAACGGATCCGGATCCGCGAGAGATAACTTCCGTAAATGCGGCCAATAATCTACGGTTTTAGTTCTTGAGCCAGCCTATGACGTAATTTTTTGATATACGTCAAAGAAAAGGTTGAGGAACCTCGCCCGTTACAAGACTCGAGAGTAAGAGACACCTGAGATTTCGCTACGCCACTGTATCGTTCGCCGAAACACTACGTTGAGGCTCGCGCGGGAACGTTTCGTGCGCATAGTTTGACACAACGATTCCGAGATAAAGCTAACAGCCGAGCCTTGATCTAACAACGCACGAACTTTAAAATTACGTCCTTCGACTGTATGAAGTATTACCCATGCGGTGGCTAGTAACACGTTCGGCGGATTTTTCAGCGGCGAATGAATCGTTTGAACGGAAGCGACGGCGGTCTCGTTCTTTATCTCAGGGGCGGCTGAGCCGCTTGGTTGAGCGTTAAGCGTTTTGTTTTCCGAAACAGAATTTTCACTAATCTTCTGTACCGGTATATTCGAGTCACGATGCAAGAGCGTATGATGTGCTCGTCGGCACAAATTACAACGTTTTTTACTCTTGCAAGAGATCGGGAAATGGCCGACTTTTAAACAATTAAAGCAACATTTATGCGATTTGAGAAACTGAGTTCTCTGTTCGACGGATTTACGCTTAAACTCGTCGCATAACATCAAATTATGATTGCCGGAACAATTCAAACATTTTTCAGTGACTACGTTATTCACCGAGGCCCGATTAGAGCCTTTATTTTTCTGAGACGAAATATCGGCATTTAACTTAGAATGATCGGTAAGATCTCGAATTCGCAGCGTCATAAAATCGCGAATCTCTTCATACGTCGGAGATGCGGTTGATTTACCGCGTTGCAGATTCCACTCATTACGTGTGCGTGGACTAAATTTTTGCGAAACAATATAGACTAATAAGTCATCCCATTTTTCAACAGGTCTGCCTAAATTTGTTAACGCGGCTAATGACGCGGCAACGGCATCGCGTAAACCTTTGATTTCGACAGCGGATTCCGTTTTCATAATAGGCAAATCTGCGAAAGCATTAATATGCGCATGAATAATCGCGTTTTGATTATCGTACTCTTCGATAAGTAATTTCCACGCACCATCGTAATTTGTGTCTGCAATCTTAACATGATTAATTAATACTGCGGCTTCGCCCGTGACACTGGCTTTTAAATAATGTAATTTCTGCGTATTCGACAGCGATTCTTTCGAGGCGACGAGCGATTCAAATATTCCGCGAAAGTTTTTTCATTCCGCGAATTTACCGGAAAATTTCGGCAACGGGATTCGTGGTAATTGCAATGAAACCGCACCAGACAATTCGCGAGAAGAAACGTCGCTTACCGATGATGCCGATTCGGGTCGCACCGGGAGAATTTACCTATCACGTCGGCGAGATAGTCCGCCGTTTCGTGGTAGACGTCCTCGGCTGCAAAGAATTCCTCCTCGGTGAAGTATGACGGTACGCTGTTCGTCGGCCGTTGCTATCTGCTGAAGCTGGACGTTGAGACGTTGACACCTTTCCCACAATATCTCCAAGGCGTCCAGTCGACTCTTCGCCTTGTATTGCGTGACGTTGGCCTTGCCCATTTTCTTAAAGTTGGGGAATACTCGCTTCATAGAGCTTATCGTAATAGATTGCTCGATGAGGAGGCCCTGCAGCGAGTCCGTCATGACAGTAGGCCGATAAGATGAAGCCTTTCAGCAACAATTTACCACTCGTTGGTCGTTGAGGTGCTGAAGCGTGACGACAGTCCGTCGCACGCGGATGTGCGAAGACGCACTATAATTTTCACTTAACTGTGTAGCGCGCGAAAGCGTGCGACAACTATGTGTAACTGCGGATTACGCAGGACGCACTCTGAGGTGCGGAGTGCTAAAGAGCACAAAGATTGCACTTAAGCTGTGCAAAGCGCTAAGAAGCGCGAGATTTGCGCGTCACCGCGAATTACGCAGGGCGCAAATAATAATGATACGTTGTGCTTAAGAGCACAACTTTAACAGTGCAAAATGATGCAAAGTTGACTGCGCGAACTTTATTTTCCCGGGAGTCCTTTCAACGCACTCGCGTTATTATTAGCGGCAGCGGAATACGGATAGATGTTTTGATATCGCGCACCGTCTCCGTTATACGCGACAGTTTTTATAAGTGCTGTTACATTAGCGTGTCAGCGTTCTCACTCGCACTCCACGGACTAATTACCGAATCACTGTCTGTCTTTCCAAGATCTGGCTCGAAGGACCATTTAATGTAGCCGCGCCTTCGATTTACACGTCCACATTAACAGAATTTATTTGTTTCGCCGATCAGAGAGACAGGACGTAAATGATTGGAGCGGAGTTAGTTTGTGGAAAAGTGTTTATTCCTTTCGACACCAACTCCCGGACCGTCTTAGGTAATCGAACGCGGCAGCAAGATATAATCGGACACGCGAATTATCGTTTTAACTATAATTATATGAGCGTTAGACTTTCGGTGTGCTCCCGGTGAAGGCTTGCGACGAAGTCCAGACGAAATGCCCTTCTTTTCGATCCATGGACAATAGTTCCGGTCGATACGTGTACCACAAAAGAACGGAATTTCGATCGTTCGATTCCGAGAGCCAATCGGCGATCGACAACGAGGTGTTTGTCAGAATCGAACGATACGAAGAAACCACAAAAACGGAATGAAAACAAGGCTTCGATCATAACGACTCGCTTTAGAACGTTCGAGAAGCAAAATTAATAATATAATTTATAAAACTCTTACTTTCTCGAACAGCTTCGTTTTGAAGAAACTCACAAAAAATGAAACAAATAATTTTCACCAAAAAACTTAAAACACTAAAATTATTAGATTTATCAAAAAGTATTATAAAATAAAAATTGTAGAACATGGAATTAAGAAAAGAGAGTGAGTTAAAATCCTCCTCAGGTAAAATTAAAGGATTGTAGATAAATACGCGACAACGCGAAATTTTGTTTCTAATCTTATTTTACTTGAGGAGGATTTTAACTCACTCTCTTCTCTTAATTCCATGTTCTACAATTTTTATTTTATAATATTTTTTGATAAATCTAATAATTTTAGTGTTGTTTTAAGTTTTTTGGTGAAAATTATTTGTTTGATTTTTTGCGATTTTCTTCAAAACAAAGCAAAAACGAGCAAATCTCTAAAGGACTTCTTGTCTTAGTTTATCGGTCCCCTACACGCTCCTAAAGTTTTGACATTTAAATTGGAGTTGCGCCGCCCCTGCCTGCCTCGCGTACGCGGCCCGTAATTCGTTAACTATTTTGGCTTATAATTTAAAAACTAAGCCTCGGAAAAAATTTTGGCAAAGGAAAAATCGTCTTAGAATTGAGTCAAGTATATGATATTGTAAGGACAGAAGGTTGTTTTGAATCACCCTGTATATATACAGGGTGTCCCATAATTCGCGGATCACCCGCCATGTGCAGGTAGAGCACATGAAACCGAGAAGAAAAGTCCTTTACCATTTTGCGATTTACGTAATAATTATTAAGAAATTAATTTAAAAGATGGGCCAATCACAAGCGCGCGGCGAAAAGAGACTTCCTACTCAGGCGTTGCTAGGTGCGCGGCGATGCGGTGGGAGGGGTGCTGTATACGGTAACGTACGAGCGAACGCTGAAGCCACGCATCTCGAACTATTCTCTCTCTCTCTCTCTCTCTCTCTCTCTCTTACTCTCTCTTTCTCTTTCTCGCCCGCGCGGCATAGGAAGCAGAGTTGGGCAAAAATCTAATTAACAATTACAAATTTCAATTACAATGTAATTCTTAATGCATATAATAATTACATTTTATAATCGTTAATTATTGCAAACAATTACATTGTTTGCAATAATTAACAATGTAATTGTTTGCAATAATTAACGATTATAAAATGCAATTATTAATTGCATTAAGAATTACATTGTAATTGAAAATTTGTGATTGTTAATTAGATTTTTGCCCAACTCTGCTTCCTATGCCGCGCGCGCGAGAAAGAGAAAGAGAGAGAGAGAGAGAGAGAGAGAGAGAGAGAGAGAGAGAGAGAGAGAGTATAGTACGAGATGCGTGGCTTCAGCGTTCGCTCGTACGTTACCGTATACAGCACCCCTCCCACCGTTTCGCCGTGCACCTAGCAACGCCTGAGTAGAAAGTCTCTTCTCGCCGCGTGCTTGTGATTGGCCCATCTTTTTAAATTAATTTCTTAATAATTATTACGAAAATCGCAAAATGGTAAAGGACTTTTCTTCTCGGTTTCATGTGCTCTACCTGCACATGGCGGGTGATCCGCGAATTATGGGACACCCTGTATATATATATATATATATATATCCTTTAAAAATTTCCCAAAAGACATCATCCACCAAAGATCATCCACCAAAGATATATATATATATATATATATATATATATATATATATATATAATCGTAAATATAGAAAAAGTTGTTCCGATTTACCATTTGTGCTTTAGTTATCCACTGTTTCATAGATGGTACAACTTTTTGAACGTTTGGCCCGCAAGCTTCTAGGAAGTAGTAGGTGTACATTATCATATGTATGAAACTGTTTATCATGCAGCTCAATGATGCGGGAGCAATAGCGAAATATCTTACACCTCACCATGCCAGAAGCAAGGTAGATACATGATGGTATAAATGCAAACCAGACACTTGATTATTTTTCTTCCTTAATACGAATATGCCTGTTTCAACGTAATCCAAGATTTTCAAAAGAAAATAATGATATGTACCCCTACTTAACTGTAATATAATATTCAAATGTATTAATTAATTTGCATTGTTATATTATTTTCGAAACGAATATGTATGAGTATAATAAGCGACAAATAGCGTAATTATGACTTTATATTGACATACATATTCATTCGATTGTTAAAATAAGAATACTTCCATATATAAAAATATATACCATTAACAAGAAATTGTTCTTTTTTACTTACAATTCTTACACTATTGTTTTTCAAATAAAACTTAACCGAAGGCTTAATTATCGAAAGTTGTTTTATCTTAACGAAAATGTAACACAAAGTTATATTTTATAAGTATATTTTATATTTTATAAAGAGAAGTGCGTACACTGTATTTCTTTTAGGATTAGACTTGAAAATAGACATCTGTCAATGATATATACAGTCCTAGACCACCCGTACACCCCTTTTCTTTCAAAAACTAAGCATTTTGGAGAAAAACGTTTTGAACAAAAATTGTATGGTTTTGAGGGGAACATAAGATGGTGTCATTGGTTTGACCTTGGATGGCATCGTTAAGGTCAAGTCAAGGACACCTTTAATTTCTTGAATGGAATCCTCTACTTTTTATTATATATTCTTGTAGCTTATTTCGAGAGCTTTTCAAAACATTATAATAAAGTATTTTTTCATTAAGTACTTATTGAGTTATTTTATATTTTAATCTGACATATTTTGATATAAAAAATAAAATATCTCGTAAAATATTTAGTTTTCGATAATCTTACCGTAATACTTTTATGTACAGAATAATTATGTACAGAATTAGTGTAAAGAAAAAAACAAATAATTGTTTAAAAAAATACATTGTAAATAATTACATACTTTTTCATAAAAACAATTATTTTTTTTATACTAATTGATTTGTCTTATTATTCTGAACATAAAAGTATTACGGTAAGATTATCGAAAACTAAATATTTTACGAAATATTTTAATTTTTATATCAAAATATGTCAGAATAAAATATACAATAACTCAAAAAGTACTTAATGAAAAAATACTTTATTATAGTGTTTTGAAAAGCTCTCGAGATAAGCTACAAGAATATGCAATAAAAAGTAGGGGATTCCATTTAAGAAATTAAAGGTATCCTTGATTTGACCTTAACGATGCCATCCAAGGTCAAACCAATGACACCATCTTATGTTCCCCTCAAAACCATACAATTTTTGTTCAAAACGTTTTTCTCTAAAATGCTTAATTTTTGAAAGAAAAGGGGTGTACGGGTGGTCTAGGACACCCTGTATATATATCCTTTCTTATATTTTATATGTAACTTATTACCCTCATTGGAGTTTAGTCGTAGGAGTAATCCCAAACTGAGGAACATATTAATTTTGAATTTGTGAACAAACCGGCATCGATGTGATCGTAAACCAACCAAGCGTTTGCCACAATTTGAATAATATTGTACAACTTCATAAACGTTTTTAGTGAATATGGCCCCCTAATCTTCATAAATCGAGGCCCACACCTGAGCACGAAATACAGATACACGAATATTATAAGTGGCACATGATAAGAAGATTGAATTAAAGGCAAATCGACTATTCGTGGTTCTGAAAATTAAATTAATATATTGAATTATGGCAAATAGGTCATGAAAAGGTCATGCAGTTTGATTATCATTTAAATTCTACATTTCTACTTATACTTCAGCGTATATAGAACATAATCGACATACTATAATAACACATGAAATTACATCCGCAAAATTATATATTAATTTAATATTTATATATTATTATCGATTATATATAAAGTTAATATATTACATAGCTTCACGTTTAAAATATTATGTTCATTTTATTTGTCATTATCACATTATCATATTATTTTCAGTTATATATTATTATTTCTATCATTTGCTTTGAAAATTTTACAAAATAAAAGCATTGAACTATAAAATGTTATTTATATTTTATTATGTAAAAAAATTTACGTTTAACAACGGCAAACATTTTTTTTTTTTGAAGTTTTTCTGTGAATAAATTTTTTCTTGAGTATTGGAAATATTTATTAATTATCACTAAATTTCAAATCATTATATTATAACAGCTTTAAACAATACTCTCACCAAGCTGTTTTGTCCATAAATGTTGAACTTCTTGCAAGAGATCCATTAGATTGGCGATTTTGTTTGTCGAACTTTGTTTTAAAATCTTGTCTGTTAAATTTTGTTTTATGATAAAATCTCACTGTATTATTTGATTAGTATCATTTATTAATTTATATGGGAAAGATTTAATGATCAAAATCGATGATGCATAACCATGTAGTACGTACAGTCATCTAGCACGGAATTTTCATTTCATTGTATTTATACCCTGTGCTATCATGTACTTTGCACTTGATTTCACATGCAAGAATATAATTTTCCTATAATGTGATCTCGTAACGTCGATCGTTGTATTATATGTGTCATAATGCCAGTATAATACATAACCTAAAAAAACCTCACAAAGGTAAAAAAAAAACACGCCAAGTATATAAAAAAATCCCAACTTGTACGCAAAAAAGTTTAATATTTATCCCTAAAAAATAACTTTCAAAAAAATTTTTCCTTGAAAAATAATTTTCATACAAAATAAAAAACTAAAAAATGATATTCCTCTAAAAAATTAAAACCTTTAAAAAATCAAAAATCAAAACTAAATATGAAATCAAGTTAACTAGCCAAGTACATAGAAGCAGTTCAGTTTGTAAGAGTTTGTAATTTAAAATAGTATTTGTTTGATAAAATCAGTCTTGCATTTATAGAAATATTATAGATTATCTCGAGAAAATTAAAATGCATTTTATTTTTATAAAATTATGCTGTTATGTCCCCCCCCCAAATAAATATTATATATAATATATAAAATAGCACAATTATATTGCGGATTTTATTATAAATAGTACATCATAAAACTACTTAACCCTTACTGCAATAACATCGATCATATCGATCACCAATTTCGAGTTTAAAAGTGCCCCGTGCCAAACTGATCGACTTGTTTTGAAATTAATCATAAGCTTTACCAGATAGACCTGAAACGAAAAGGATTAAAATTAAAGTGACATACAAATACTGATACGGTATAAGACCGTATGCAATTCCAGCTGAAGAAATCCCAGCTATAAAAGTATACCGATCTTCTCGAAAGGATTGATTTCGCTTTATCCTGCAAATAAGCGCTATAATTTAGATAATATTCAGATATAATCAAGAAATATAC
This sequence comes from Formica aquilonia x Formica polyctena, assembly GCA_907163055.1. Classification (NCBI taxonomy): domain Eukaryota; kingdom Metazoa; phylum Arthropoda; class Insecta; order Hymenoptera; family Formicidae; genus Formica; species Formica aquilonia x Formica polyctena. The sequence goes on along the minus strand of CAJQTV010000332.1, from coordinate 67,345 downwards.
TTATAAAACAATAAATAAACATGTATAAGCAGATATATATACGAAATTTCAATCAATCTACTTACTCGATAGCACCAAATATATTTTCTGCAACAGATTCAAATATAATCTTATAACCTTAACCTTTTATTATTATATCTTGACGTCGCGATGCTACCGCGTACCGCGACTAACGTGTCGCTTGATACGTATCATATACGTATGCACGCACATACATACACATTGTCTCTCAAAGCGTATTTGCACACTCAAGCGAATAATCGTACATGAGCGCTGCAAACGCGCCTTCAGGGACAAAACCGCTTTACGTGTGTGCGTGCGAGCATACGTACGTAAGAATCTGAATCTTATGAAGAAAAAAAATGTCACATTTCTGGTATACGATTATCATTCCTCAGGATTGACTGCACTAATCTTATTCAAACTGGTCGCAATCGAAAGCTTGCATCCACATTGTATAAGAAAAGTGCCGTAGATTTTTGATTAACGGCTTGGTTCCTGAAGAATTTTAATCGAAAGTTTATTAGACGTAAAACTCCAGATAAGCTACTTGGTAGCGTCGCGGCCCCTGTACATAGGCAAACCGTTGACAAGCCGAAACGTTTTTTTATATACTTGGCGTCGCGACGCTACCGCGTCGCTTGATGTAACGCGCGTATGCAGAAAATTAAAATAAATAGCAGCAAAGTTCATACCACACACATACTTACACCACACACACAATCTAAATTTCAATAAATATAATTTGTATATGATATTTGTCGAGGTAATCAAGAATTCTACTTGTAACGGGGTCGCTTTCGCAAGCGCGCGAATTAGCTCTGTCGGGATCGAGGCTCGTGAAAGGGGTGAGACACACGGTAGACGTGAATGGAATTTAGTCTATTTATTTTGCCTCCTTCGGCAATGGTCAATTTTACAGATCGTGTTAAATCCCGCAAAGCGGGCTCGCGACTGATGACAAAGCGCGCATGATAATGTGGGCGCGATAGTTATGCGGCGCGCTACAATAAGTGTGTGATAATTAATCGGCACTTTATAATAGAAGCGTGTTACAATAGCTGCGCGATAGTTATTCGGCGCGTTACCTCCGATGTATCGAACGTATTGAAATCGGGCGTCGTCGGCGTTCGGCAAGGCCGTGTTTATTATGACGGCACACGAGACGCGCAAGAAACGGGGCGCGGCTAGTCGGCGCGTGTACGCCAAGGCCGTGTTTATTATGACGGGCGCTGAATAGAATAGATCGATGCGCGACAGGTATTTCGGCGCGGTGATTATTGTGCGAGTACGGTAAAACCGTGGGGCTAATGTGCAAAGCGTTCTGCGCACTACATATACACGGTTCACACTTGTGTGCGTATCCCCTCCACTACGGAGTCGTGTTGCTCGCGTCTCAATTCTGGCACCAGTGGCCGCGTGCTTTATTCGCGTATTCCCAGATGTGCGAGGGAGGCGGTCGGAAATCGAGTAATCTCGATCGGGCGGAGAACTCTCCGTCCTTGATTCCGTACGCGGATTCGAGGATAGCTAGTCGGAGTCGAGGAATCTCGACGGGGCAGCGAACTCGCAAACCCACGGTCCGTCTGGCTGGAGCGGTCGGATAGTAGACCGGTGATCTACGAGAGCGGCGAACACCCAACTCTCGGCGAATCGGTCGGAGGCTGGCGAGGATTTCGGAGACGGCACGAAAACCGAGAATGCTCGGCGGAGGCTGCGAACTCGTCAACCTCACGTTCCGTCGTTGCTACGAATAAAAGGATCGGATCTAGCGGAGTATCGCGAGCGTACAGATCGAGAGGCTTTTGGTACCGGTCTGGTGCTGTGTTGCCAGAAACGGGTCCCGGCTCACACGCACACAATCAAAGAATCCCATACATGTATTGCGCAGAGCGCTCTGTACGGGATTTTCTGATTGTGTGCGTGTGAGCCCGGACACGTTTCTGGCAACACAGGTCTGGTGTCGAAATAGATTCCGGCGGCCTTTTTATACCGAGAATCTAACGGTAACCGCATCGTTCGTTCTGGTCGGGGTAACGACGCGTTGATTTTCGGATTCGGTAATTAACGGTTAACGCGCCGCTACCCCGCGGCGGGGAAACGACGCGGCGTTTCGGCGGTACCGAGCGCTCGGCGTCTTCCGGAAACGCTCGGCGATTCTCGGCTTTCGGGCCGTAATGGCTGTACGGTATCTCCCATAGACATAGTATATCTAGACCGAGTGTTGAGGAATGGGGGCCAAGGTGCACGTAGAAAAGGACATACTCTGTTCCGTGCCCCTTGCGTTCTCTCTCACTCGCTATCTTAAATAAAGGCAAACGCTCGGTCTAGATATACTATATCTATGGTATCTCCGATATCGTGTTCGGTAGGGACTTCCGTCTGTTCTCTCGGCGAGAGAACATCGTAGCTTAGTGCTAATCGACAGTTTGCTAATTTAGAGATCTACGAGCCATAGTACTGTTCTGTGAGTGTGATATCTTGTGATAGCTATCCGTCTCTGGGACAAGACGTGCATAATACGGGGCGTTCGTGCCTCCCGGCCTGAAATATCTAACATTGCCGTGTAAGTGTGGCCACGGCCATTGTCCTCGGACGAAAACTGCGTACTAACTCTCGCACATACGCATACCATACAAGATCTACCACACATAATACACATAAATATGGAGGTGGACGATGATGGTTCTCCTGAAAACGTGCTGCTAAAGGCTTCCAAGTCCATAGGGTCGAGTCATGAAGAAGAGGTTGCTGAACAACTTCGCGATATAATATATCGCAATCGTAAGAGAAGCCAGTCTTCTGCATTAAGAAGCCCTCTCCCTCCCAAAAGATCCTCTTTAGATTCTGCTTGCATTCGAGATCCTCGTTTGCAAAATAAGTATGGTCTAAATGTTAAATCTCCGTTTGTAATTCATATGGAAAAAATTCTCCCCAGGCTTCCTCCCTCTTCTCAGGCACGGGATTCCGAAGCCACTGAGACAAACAACAACATAAAAACAGGTACAGATAACCTTGACAATAACACTTCCAACGCTAAGCTAACATCCAATAACGGTACGTACGGCATAATCGCTTTTGGTAAACGTATAAACAGGCATATTTCAAATTTTTTGTCCGCATTCGACTTAAAAACGATAGGGAAGAATAAATTCTCGGTAACGTTCCCAGACGGTAATGCGGCGAATAAATTTTGCGATACTTTTAATGAAAAATCTGACATCATATTTCCCTCCGAGATATAGATAGCATACGTGAGTAATTATAAAGTCATTAGACAATTCATAATTAGAGGTGTCGATGATGACGACTCTACAGAAGATCTAATTAAAAATGTCCGTCCACCACCGGAGTGGAACATTCTGTGGCAACCTCCATTTGAGGCTGTCAGACTCAAAAAACCTATTCGCATTCGAGACAGCAATAACATTTCTTCAACTAAATATATAGAATCTGATACATACGTTGTACGTTTCAGAACACTATCAGTCCCGCCTAGCGTCATATACATGGGAAAGAGGTGCTATTTGACACCATTCATTGAGAAGGTTAGAAGATGTCAGAGGTGCCAGCGATTTGGGCATGTTGCTAGGTTCTGTCGAACTCCGGACAGAAATGCAGTGTGCCAGCGTTGTGGTAAGCTTGTAACATCTCATGGTAGCAGCAATAATGTTAATGAGCCATGTTCGGCCGAAAGTCCGTTATGCATCAATTGCAAAAGGCATAAATTGCCAGATAATGACACCGTACATGAGGCATCATCCAACTCCTGCCCCATTTTCCAAAAACAAAGGCGAATTAAAAAGCTCATGGCATTCCATGGCATATCGCAGTCCGAAGCCATGTCAATGCTAGAGAGAGCAGATCCTCAATTACAACAAACCGTGGATAATAATTATACTCGCTCACATCCTCTCCCCACTTTAGGGGAATTTCTCCCATATGCCCTTCCAAAGTCCTATGCGGAAGCGGTGTCTAGAAATAATCACACCAGTCATTTCAATTTCTCTATACCCTCTTCGGAGGTTAGTGTGAAACATTTCCCTAGTATTGTCAAACCTCAGTTCTCGACAGATGACTTACCCGCTAAGTCATCTATTAACCGTAAAAGTCAAGATGTCGGATCGCAACACAAAAGATGTGGACCGGAGTCCTCATTAATTAAATCTCTTTCCACGTCTCTCCCTCCTACTTCTCGTAACTTCATTCAGGACATAAACATTAACAAATGTCCAAGCAACAAAACAGTTAACCACAAAAACCCATCTATTTCAACCTCCAATTCCCCGGTCAATGATCGTAATGCACCTGATTCCAATTTTAAAATTTTAAATGATTGGATTCGAGATTGCCAAAAGAAGTTTTCTGAGACTGAAAACATACAAGCAGATATCTTGTCACAAATGGGGGCTCTTCTTCTGAGGAGTACCCTCTACTCATGATAATCGCATAATATCACCTTCCTAAACAATTTATAATATGAACATTAATATCCTTCAATGGAATTGTCGCTCTATGCAAAGGAGAATACCAGAACTTGCTTTTCTCCTGGACAAACATAATGTCAACATTGCCACGCTTTGCGAAACCAGACTGGATGAACATCTTCGTCCCTGTGTCAACAATTTTGACTTGTATTCACGTGATCGAAATCGTTTCGGTGGGGGCGTGGCCATACTCGTTGACAAGAGATTTAGATTCTCACAAATTGATGACAATGATATGATTCTCATTTGTAATCGCAATAACATAGAGTATATATTGGGTAAAATATGGCTTAGACCAGATAAATTCATTTATGTCTGCTCACTTTATAGTCCTCCACGAGGCGGTAACTACTTGCATACCGAGGCAAGTGCCTGGCAGTCTGTTTTCCGTTGCTTATCTAACTACGATCCTATCGTTGTATGTGGAGATGTGAACGGGAAGAGTGCCCTATGGTCGCCGAAGCTGCTGGGTCCGGACGTGGAGGGGCGCAAGCTTGAGAGTGCCATCTTATCGGCTGAATTTTCATGTCTCAACGACGGAAGCCATACGTGGGCTTCTGCCGATCTTTCTGCCGCCTCCGCTCTGGACATAACTTTGGCCTCTCCTTCTATCGCTTCAAGGTGCTCCTGGTGTGTTCTCGAAAACAACTACGGCAGCGACCACTTCCCTATTATTATTTCTGTTGTCAGTAACTATACAAAGCCTTCTTATGGTCGGCCTTCCTTCACCATATCCAAGGTTGATTGGCCTGTCTTTCAATTAGAATGCTCTAAATATGTTGATCAGACTCATGACTTGGGCAAAGATTTGAATAATGCCTACGATAGCTTAATCAACGCTATACATCTGGCACTTCTAACTGCTGGCGCAAAAAAGCTTCCTTCCAGCAACATTAGGGGAAAGCCTCCTACTGCATGGTGGGATGAAGAGTGCAAAGAGATAATCTTAAATAGTCATTGCCATCATTGAATAATTTATCAGAACTTCTTGAATACAGGAAATACTCATCGAAATTCTTTAATAAGAAAAAGAAACTCGCTTTTCAAGAGTTTTGCTCTTCCTTAGATACCAATACGCCTATCACAACTGTATGGAGATACATTAGGTCCTTTGCAAATAGATACACTAACAATTCGCCTCATTCTCACATCTCGGAGAGCGTCTTCTTAGACGCCTTTAATAAGCTGGCCCCTTCAATCCCTGGCCCCGCGCTTGACATCCAGGATTTCGTGTCGGGTCTTCCTAACGTAGGCTACAATGGTAACAAGGAGTTCCTCCTCACCCCATTCTCTAAACAAGAATATTATGAAGCCATTGCTACGTTGAAAACAAAAGCTTCATCCGGTCCGGATCTTATATCTAACAAAATAATTAAAAAATTCCCGGAAACACTCCACCTTCTTATCCTTAAAATTTTCAATTTAATGTCTAATAAGGGTACATACCCACATCAATGGAATGAGTATTTCGTGGTCTTTATACCGAAACCTGGCCGTAAGGACTCTCTAAGACCTATATCGCTGGCAAACAATTTACTAAAAATTTTCGAGAAGCTTATCCATAAAAGAATCGAATGGTGGGCAGAGAGGGGCTCGCTCTTCTGCTGTTCCCAATTCGGCTTTAGGAGGGGGCTTTCCTGCACGGATAGTATCTCCATGCTGACTACAAGCATACACATTTCCAATAAAGCCCGTAGATTTACAGGCGCTGCATTTCTCGATATTGAGGGAGCCTTTGATAGGGTTCGTCCGGAGATATTAATGACACTTCTCTCGAAATACGGACTTCCCCCTAAAATCTTAAAATTTATTAAAGCTTTGACTGCCCGCAGACATCTTATTGGATACGCTGCGGGCATCAACTTACAGAGTCGCGACACCACCATCGGCCTACCACAGGGCTCCATCCTTAGTCCCATACTGTTCAATCTGTATATTGCCTTGTCACACAAGGTTATACCTGATACTGTGAATATTTTGTATTATGCTGACGACATTGCTATATATTGCTCCGATAGTCTACTGGAGCCTCTCAGGGATCATATGAACGAAATTTTTTGTAAACCTGGGGCTCGTTATTTCCCCCACCAAGTCAAATTACGTCATCTTCTCAACACTTAAGCCACGCAATCTCCGTATACTAATGAAAAAACATAATTTCCAGCTTAAAGTAGGCAGCGGCAACATACAGTTTGCGCCGGCGACGCATTTCTTGGGCGTCATGTTAGACTCTGAACTCAACTGGAAGGCACATGTTAACCACGTAAGGAATCGAATCATGCCAAGACTAAATATCCTCAAAGCTATAACGGGTATCAGATGGGGCGCCCATCCCACCAACTTACTTAACGTTTATAAAGGTTTTATCAGACCTTTACTAGATTGGGGATGCCAGTCCTTTAATCCACTGGAGGAAACCCTCTACTTGAAAATTAGTCGCCTGCAATATGCGGCACTAAGAGCAGTTTCAGGTCTCATGACCACCACTCCCACCAATGTCCTTCTTGATATTAACGGGGAGTTCCCGCTGGACGCACGTTGGCAGAGCCTCACTCTGAGATTCCTGGCGAAAGTCATGGCTAGGCGTTCTCACCCATTAAGACGGTTGATAAAGGATCTCTGCGACCTGCCGGTTGCCGGGAGGGATAGCATTTGCCTTCTGGCTGATACCTTTTTCGGTCATGCTGAGCTCTTTGGGCAGATGGATACTTTTCATCTGCCGGGTTACCTCGACTTCCCGTATGAATACAGACATCTCGATCCCGCGATTAACACGGATTTAGGGCATCGGATTGCGGCGGACATTGACCCCGCCTCCTCCTTTGAACTCCTCACATCCTCCTTAAAATATGATGCCTCATTTTACACCGACGGATCTCGGTCCGAGTCGGATATAACAGAACTGGATTTGCTGTGTTCTCACCGGAGCTCGACTTGGAACATAAAGAAAGAATAAACAATAATTGCACCATCTTTGAGGCGGAAGCATTCGCCATTCAGGGCGCGATTGATGTTGTTCTGGAGGGTAAAACTAAAAGAACTGTAATTTTTTCGGATTCATTGAGTGTGCTGTCTAGCCTCAACAACCCGGTGTCTACCGGTGTATCGCATCACAGAATTCTTAAGATTAGGAGCTTGCTCTTCGAATGTTTCAAGCAAGCTTTAGAAGTGCATCTTTTTTGGATCCCCAGTCATAGGGGTATCCCCGGCAATGAGAGAGCAGATATTCTGGCCAAGGAATCTCTGTGTCTTCCCGATACTTTCCTCCTTAGCAAATGTCATTACACCAACCTCTACTCCAAGTTTAAAGCCATTTCCAAGGGCAGAGCATCACAAATAATTCTTTCCGAGAGTCTTTATAAAGGGAAAAGATATTTTAATCACGTGCACGATGTTCTCGCTCCACCGTGGTATAACGACAAGAATATTAGGGAAGATCTTACTAGACCTATTGTTACCTTCATCTCAAGATTGAGATCTTACCATACAACAACGAAGGGCCATCTTTTTGACAAGAATATTTCTGACTCAGCAAAGTGCTCGTGTGGGCACCTTTTCCAAGACATGAATCACATCTTTTTTCATTGCCCAAACTTACTTGATGACTCGAACCTGCTTATTACACAGCTGCGCAGAATCGCTTTTGACATTACACTGGACATACCAACACTGGCTTTCTCAAATAATGCTAGGATATTTCGCCTATTGCACAGCTTCGCCATGAGGAAAGACTTACCTATTTGATTTATCGAAAATTACAGCATAACCAGTGATTGGCGTATAGATAATTCCTCGGAAGTCTGACAGCCATAAGAGAAGAAGAAGAAGAATCGTGTTCGGTATTCGTAAATATTAAAAAAGGGCGCTAAGCGCCTCTGCCCCTGCCCGGCCGATGTTCACCGGGCGGCAGACTTCCGGCGGTCAACTGCCGGGTAACGATGGGGGATGCATTGTTACATACTTTGACTGAATATAAGATGATTCAACGTCACTTATATATTATTTATTTTTTATATAGAATTTATTTTTATGTATAATTTATTTTATTTAAACAATTTATTTTTATATATAATTGCAATGAAACTTCGCCATTTTTAGTAACATTTCCTAACTTGTGGAATATATATATATATATATATATGAATAGCCATAATAAATGTAATTATTATATAGTTGCAACTAAAGCGGAGTAACATATTGCAAATGAATCTTGACACAAACTTCCGTGATGTTCGTGTTAGACTTTTCCCAAAAATATTATATTGTAGTTAATTACTTGTCACAAAAAATACAAAGATCTTTAAAATTTAATGTTAAAGGGAAAAAAAATTCTTAGCATCTTTTCGTATTACATAGATCGTGTCAGTTCTCAATCACGTTAGTATTACCTCCCTTCCCGATACGTCGTCGAGCGAGAGAGAGGGAGAGGGGGAGAAAGAAAGAGAGGGAGGGAGAGAAGGAGGGAGGGAGGGAGGGAGAGAATGAGGGAGGGAGGGAGAGAGAGAGGGGGGAGGCACTTGGATTTATTTCATATTATCATAAACGCGCTCTATTATTTTGCGCGCCGTCGGACGACGATGGTAATCCTGCAACAAATTATCACCGAATTCCGGTTTGCACCAGAATTCCGTTTTTTCTTCCGTATTTCTCTACTATTCTGTAATGTTGTCTCGCTTCCGCGATGGAAAGACCGTACCGTTAATGTTGCACCGGTTAACTATATCTCGCGAGAGAAATTTCATTGCGGCGACAACACGAAATAGCGCGACAGTCTCGAAAATGAATCACACTCGACTGTTTAATTGTTTAATCACTTTGAGGGCAGCAATTTCGAAAATATTGTTGCAATTACGAAAAATTTTTTTACGCTGATTCATCTAAATATAAGAACCTGAAAGAAATTAATTACATTTAATTTCTGTATATATATAAGCAGATCGCAGCGCACAAGCGAGACAGCCAATCAGCATCGCGGAAAAAAAGACTTCAACGCTTCGATATATTCGAGTACGACGTTTCACATTTTTTTTAGAAAGGGATATTTAAGTTATTATTTTCTTTAACGGATTCTTATTTTCTTATGGCCAATTGATATGACGTTAAATGTTAAAGCTTCGTATCTGCGCGGAGGATTTATTGATAACGTTCGATTAAACTCTACGGAGAAAATTTGCTTCAGTCTTCGCGGAAACATCGTTTCTCGTTTACCAAATGCTATTATCCGATACTCTGTACACATGGTTCACGATGCAAGCGGCGCCAAGTTGGCAAAGAATATGGATGTTCATGTTGAAACGGGTGAGCTTAATCTATCGGATGACTTCTTTTTTCATCTGGCGATTAGGAGAAAAAAATAGCAACACATCGATGTACACGAGCGAAAAAAGATCTATGAGGAAAAGTTCGACTCGTGCAATCCCGAGGACGGGCTTGTCGGCTACAGCCCTCGATACTCGCCCTCCCATCGATATACAACGACGCCCAATCGACTCCGCCATGCGTTGGTACAAAATATACACAATAAATATAATAATATATTATCAATAATAATCATATATTAATAATTATTAATTCATTCCCGCAGACAATTTTGTAACATGCCCATGTGATAAGATTTTAAAGATAATAGATCTGATGAAGACAATTGTCTTTGTGTCTGAAAAGATATGTAAACATATATTCTTTTTTTGCATTTGAATATATATATATATAGATATATATTATCTACTACTGTGTTGTGTTAAAAATAACAGCTTGTGAAATGCTTCGCAATCGTCATGCAAATGATAAGTTGAAAGTTTTCGTTATGGTTGCAATTCGTCGAATAATGTTCTAAAGTCTATGCAAATCTTCTGATTGTTCCGCTTCTCAAGATCTTGTTTCGTCCTGATATTCGATCCTCTCTTTACGATAAATTTATTAATAAATTCATATTTTTTTACGGTTTCTATAGAAGAAATTCTATAAAAAGTGTTATAGAAAGAAGAAATATTAAAAGAAATGACAGTAAAATAAAAGTTGTAAATTCGATTAGGGTATAACTTGGCATTAAATATAAATGCTAAGAATTTACAATTCTTCAGAAAAGACCATGGAAATAAATTGCCTTGTAACGATGCATTCCCCCATCGTTACTAGACCGTACCCGGCCGCCGATCCGCCGGAAGTCCGCCGCCCGACGAACACCGGTCGGGCAAATGCGGAGGCGCTGAGCGCCCATTTTTAAATAATATCAGAAACGCGTAAACATATAACCGCGCGGAAACATCGAGAGCCGACGACACGCTCGGGTAACCGCCCGACCGTTACCGAAAATACCCGAGTCGCGCGCGCTGGTTCAACGATAAACCAGATACCGTTAGAACAATAGGCGAATTACGCAGACGCGCGCGCCGAAAACCGGTATAAATAGAGCGCGTTTCTGAACATCGGGACCAGATCTTCCGCACCGCCAGAGTCTGTAAGACGCCTGGAAACCGCCTAGATCCTGAACCGCTCAGAGAGAGAGAAAACGGGGTTGGGTGTACCCAGCCTCCGCCGAGAGTTTGCGGCATCTCCGAGAGCGATCCGTCCGAAACCTTTAAAGAGAGGTAAACGGGAACGGGCGTACTCGTCCCCGTCGAGAGTACTCGACACCTCGAAACAATCCGACCACCTGCGTGCAACGGCGATCATCTAGTGGTGGGGAGTTCCCTGCCATCGACGGGTGTTCTCGTCGGCCGTTGCACTCCCTAATTACACGGGGACAGACCATCCTGACGTACAACAAACCGCACTAAAGACGCGTATCTAATACGGCCCGATCACCATCACGATATCGGAACGCGCCATTGATACGGCGCGCTAAGTCCCGCGTCGGGGGATGATCCACATCCCTACCGCGACACCGATCGATAGCCGCCATCAATAAGTACCGCGGCAAAGGACCGCCCACCGGGCCGACCGAAATTACCGCCCGATAGCTAACGGCCTCTACCGAAAACCACTGTCCGCGATCCGTAATCGATATTCCATCGATCCGCCGAAATCGCGCACCGCGCAACGCATCCGCGCGTTGCATTGAATGCACCGCACCCGATACGACCGCGCCACGATCCGTTCAGCCTTGTACACGCATTTATATAATAGCTAAATTCCAACGATTATAAGCATTTGTACATCGCACACCGCCGTACCGCTGTACGGGCGACCGATACACACACGCACGCCACGATACATTCGATACTCTGCGCTCCACCAATCATTGTTATACATTTGCGCACTCACTCCCTCGTCACTCGTCTCGCACGCATAATAATACATTCGCACACCTATACACGCTCACACACATAAAACACACACGCTGTACATATACACCACAACACGCAATAAATTATATTTTACCTAACATCACTTTCTTTCGTCTCTCGCTACCCTTTCACGAGCCCCGGATCCCGACCGTGTTATCCGTCACCGCCTCGCGAAAGCGGCTTGTTACATTGGCGCCCGAACAGGGACCGGCTTCCAGTCCGTACCGAGACACGAACCCTACCTTAACGAGACGAGAGAATAGGGAGACCCGAAAATGAAAGGGTGGATTTATAATCTACACAAAACACAGCTGATGGAGGACGCCGTCCGCCGGGGCGTGGACACGTTCGGAACGCCCGATGACATCCGCCGACGGATGTCCGAGTACGTCGAGGAGCACCCCGAAGAATTCGGGGCGCAGGGCGACGAGCCCACGACCGCGGCCAATACACCGCCGCGTACCGTACCACCGACCCATACCGCGACCCCCGCGCCCCCACTAGCTCCGAGGTATTGTGTCAGATGCGCAAATGGGGGTGTCATTTCGACGGACGCGACCCGTTCGACTTCCTCGAACGCTTAGAGGAGTTGAAGGCCGGACATCGATACCCCGAGACCTCGATGTTGCTGGGGCTCCCTGAGTTACTGCGGGGAGATGCCCTACGGTGGTGCCGCAACACCCGCCATCGGTGGCAGACCTGGGGGGACTTCGAACGCGCATTTCGCGCGCAATTCCTGCCCCGCCGATACCAGGCCGTCCTCCGCCGCGAGACCGCCGACCGCCGCCAACAACCGGGGGAGAAATTCAAGAAATACGTCGCAGATATACTCACGCTGATGCGCCGGGCCGGCGGATTTACGCCGGAAGAAGAGTACGAGCGCGTCTACCAAAACATGCGACCGGAGATAAAGCGGCTCATCACGTACGATGAAGCCGGCGTCGTAGACGACCTTCAGGCACGAGCCACCGAGCTGGAAGAAATCGACGAACAGTGCGCGGCCGAACAGACGCACCGCCGGCCAGAAGCGTCGAAACCGATCATCGCCGCCGCCTACAACCGGGAGGAGTGTTGTTGGCGGTGCAAACAACGGGGTCACACACGTTTCAACTGCAAACGCCCGCCGCGAAAATTCTGTTCACGGTGCGGCAAAGACGGCGTGCTAACCCAGCAATGTCACCCGCCGGCGGGAAACGACGAGCGGGCCGGGGCCACCACATCAGCCGCCAGAACCCCGAGCCCCGCATCCGATTCACGCCGCGGCCGCACATACGCGTCCGAGTAGATCAAAACCGATACGACGCCCTGCTCGACTCGGGGTCCGAAATATCCTTCATTAACGACGACACGGCCGCCCACGCACAACGAGGGGGGCACGCCATCGACCGGCACGAAGGAGACGTACAACTCGCGAACGGCGAAACCACCCGGATCCCCGGCACCATCACCTTGCCCGTCCGCATCGGGAAGTGCATGTATCAGCACGACTTTGCGATCCTGCCGAACCTCGAGAGCCCGATATTAATCGGCATGGATCTTTGGCACGTACCGGCATCCGCCTTGCCCCGCCTCGATACACTCCCCGAGCGAACGCACCTATGCTACACGGAACGACCGAGGGGCTGACCCCGCAAACCGTCACGGAAGAAAGACGACTAAAGGACTTCCTCGAACACGAATTAACGAAATTCGAGAACATCCAGGGCCCGACCGACCGCGTACAGCACGAGATACGATTGCGAGATCCGACGCAACCCTGCGATGCAAGCGGTCATCGACCGGGAAGTAGCCGAGATGGAGGCCGCCGGCGTCATTGAACCATCCAAAAGCGCATGGAGCTCGCCCGTAGTACTTGTCAAAAAGAAAGACGGAAAGTACCGGTTCTGTATCGATTTCCGCAAGGTCAATGAAGGAGAAAGATGCCTACCCGTTACCGCAAGTAGTCGCGACACTCGACAAACTACGGGGCGCGCGATACTTAACGACACTGGACTTAAAAAACGGATATTGGCAGATACCGCTCAAGCCCGCAAGCCGACCGATCACCGCGTTCACAATCCCCGGACGGGGATTGTATCAATTTACGGTCATGCCCTTCGGCTACACTCCGCACCGGCCACCTTCCAACGGCTATTAGACACGATCATAGGACCAGCCCTCGAACCCAACGTGTTCGTCTACCTGGACGATATTATCGTCATAAGCGCGACGTTCGGGGAGCACCTGCAATTACTCACCGAAGTTTTCCGCCGACTACGCGAGGCAAGCCTGCGCCTCAACCCGGCCAAGTGCCGTTTTTGCGTCGATCAGTTGAAATACCTGGGGCACGTGGTCGACCGCGACGGGATCCGAACCGACCCCGATAAGGTTAGTGCCGTCGCCAACTGGCCCGAGCCACAAAACGTCAAGCAAGTCCGACAGTTTCTGGGGATGGCGTCCTGGTACCGGCGGTTCATCGCGAATTTCTCGACCGTCGCCGCGCCGCTCACCCAGCTCACAAAGAAAAACGCACGATGGGCATGGGGATCCGCAGAAGAGAACGCGTTCCGCGAACTAAAACAGACGCTCATTTCAGCCCCGGTACTCGCCTGTCCGGATTCACGCGCCGATTCGTTTTACAAACCGACGCTAGCACCAGCGGCCTCGGGGCCGTCCTGACACAATACTTCGAGGAAGGGGAGCGCGTAATAGCGTATGCGAGCCGGACATTAAACAGCGCCGAACGTAATTATAGCGCCACCGAGCTAGAATGCCTCGCGGTTGTATGGGGCATTCGGCGAATGAAGGGCTACCTCGAGGGGTACTCCTTCACCGTACTAACCGACCACCAGTCGTTAAAATGGCTACAGCGTCTGGAGGCTCCCACCGGGCGACTCGCCCGGTGGCTGTTTGAGCTCCAGCAATATGACCTCGAGGTCAAGTACCGCAAGGGCACGCTCAACCGAGTGGCGGACGCCCTGTCGCGACAACCTGAGCTGTGCGCCGCGACCGCACGCCGGTGCCGCTGGTACCAACGAATCCTCGCAGAGGTCGAGCGCGAACCAGCCAGCCGACCGGACTATCGGATCAGCGAAGGGAAACTGTTCCGCCATATCCTACACAGCCTGAACTTCAAGGAGCACGCCGCAGAGGAACAATGGAAGGAGTGCGTGCCGGAGGATCAACGCCACACGGTGCTGAGAAATTATCACGACGCACCGACCGCCGGACACCTGGGGATCGCGAAAACAATCGCTCGCATCGCCGAGCATTATTACTGGCCGGGGATGTTCCGGGCGATCGCCGGATATGTGCGCACGTGCGAAACCTGCCAGAAGCACAAGGTGGCCCAACAACAACCGGCCGGAAAGCTCCACGCGACCGACGTTCAGCGCCCCTGGGAGCAAGTCACTACCGATCTTGTAGGGCCCTTGCCGCGCTCACGACAGGGCCACACGTGGCTCTACGTGATGCAAGATCGGTTTTCAAAATGGGTGGAACTAACACCGCTCCGCCAAGCCACCGCAAAAACCATCACGAAGGCCATCACCGAGAGAGTCATCCTCCGACACGGCCGACCGGAATCAATCTTGTCGGATAACGGCACGCAGTTTACCTCCAAGGAATTTAACGACCGACTGCTCGCATTCAATATCCAGCATAAGACCGCTCCCGCCTATGCACCGCACTGCAACCCGGTGGAAAGAACCAACAGGACGATCAAGACGATGATCGGCGAATTCGTCGACAAAGACCATCGAGACTGGGACGAACACCTGCCCGCATTTCAATTTGCATTCAATACGGCCGTACATGACACTACCGGATATACGCCGGCATACGTAAACCACGGGCGAGAACTCGTACCGCCACACCGCACCGCACCAGCAACCGAGAAAACGGCCCCGGACACGACGCGAGAACGGCTGGACGATGCATATAAAATCGTCCGAATCCAACTTGCGAGAGCTTTCCAGCGGCAAGAGCAATATTACAATCTCCGGCGACGAGAGTGGAGACCGCACATCGGCGAATGGGTGTGGAAGAAAGACCACCCACTGTCGAAGAAAGCCGACAATTTCAACGCGAAACTTGCACCGAAATATATCGGGCCGCTCGAAGTTCGCCGAATTATCTCGCCAGTAATCGTAGACCTGAGGAGCAAGCGGGGAAAATGGTACAAACATGTACACATTCAGGATCTCAAAGTCGCAAAGACCAAACAAAACGGCGACAATAACAACCCCGAGGACGAGATGATACCCCCACTACCGACGGGGAAGAATAAACAGCCGAACTCCAGCTCTAACGGCACAGATAGCAAAGATGTGCGATCCCGAAAGCATCCTAGCTGCCATCGACGAGATCCTGGACGATCCAGGATTTCAATACCAGCCGCCGACGCCGAACACCAGCCGAGCCGGCAATGAGAAGCCGCCGACGACCGACCGTCCGCCGACCGGGCCAGCCGTCCGACCGCCGAGCCGGCCGCCGAAAATTGGCACGCTGATACAGCGTTCCGACAGGACTAATCAGCTGAAACTGGAGCAGCTGATGCAGGCGCCACCACCGCCGCCGGCCCGCTCGCGTCGACCAGTGAGCACACCGGCCCGCAAGAGACCGCGGGAAACCGAGGGAGAGACCGGCGAAGAACAACCGCCACGACTCCTGATGCCGACCGGCCCGTTACCACCGCCACCGATCCGCGTACAAGTAGAGCCCGGCATCATCTTTGACGTGCCCCATTTCGCCGTACACGTCTCGCGGAAGTATAAGATTCGATCACCCCAAGGTCATTGGGTGATGAGGTTCTCAAAGAACGGAGAACTCCGATACCGCCGCCGTTTGAATTGAATACGAGCGACCGAATGCGAGGACGTCAACATCACGTCACCGAATGCCTCTAAATTCAGGCATACCCTACGAGGGGGGGTGATGTAACGATGCATTCCCCCATCGTTACTAGACCGTACCCGGCCGCCGATCCGCCGGAAGTCCGCCGCCCGACGAACACCGGTCGGGCAAATGCGGAGGCGCTGAGCGCCCATTTTTAAATAATATCAGAAACGCGTAAACATATAACCGCCGTTAGGCGCGCGAAAACATCGAGAGCCGACGACGCGCTCGGGTAACCGCCCGACCGTTACCGAAAATACCCGAGTCGCGCGCGCCGGTTCAACGATAAACCAGATACCGTTAGAACAATAGGCGAATTACGCAGACGCGCGCGCCGAAAACCGGTATAAATAGAGCGCGTTTCTGAACATCGGGACCAGATCTTCCGCACCGCCAGAGTCTGTAAGACGCCTGGAAACCGCCTAGATCCTGAACCGCTCAGAGAGAGAGAAAACGGGGTTGGGTGTACCCAGCCTCCGCCGAGGGTTTGCGGCATCTCCGAGAGCGATCCGTCCGAAACCTTTAAAGAGAGGTAAACGGGAACGGGCGTACTCGTCCCCGTCGAGAGTACTCGACACCTCGAAACAATCCGACCACCTGCGTGCAACGGCGATCATCTAGTGGTGGGGAGTTCCCTGCCATCGACGGGTGTTCTCGTCGGCCGTTGCACTCCCTAATTACACGGGGACAGACCATCCTGACGTACAACAAACCGCACTAAAGACGCGTATCTAATACGGCCCGATCACCATCACGATATCGGAACGCGCCATTGATACGGCGCGCTAAGTCCCGCGTCAGGGGATGATCCACATCCCTACCGCGACACCGATCGATAGCCGCCATCAATAAGTACGCGGCAAAGGACCGCCCACCGGGCCGACCGAAATTACCGCCCGAGAGCTAAGGGCCTCTACCGAAAACCACTGTCAGCGATCCGTAATCGATATTCCATCGATCCGCCGAAATCGCGCACCGCGCAACGCATACGCGCGTTGCATTGAATGCACCGCACCCGATACGACCACGCCACGATCCGTTCAGCCTTGTACACGCATTTATATACTATCTAAATACCAACGATTATAAGCATTTGTACATCGCACACCGCCGTACCGCTGTACGGGCGACCGATACACACACGCACACCACGATACATTCGATACTCTGCGCTCCACCAATCATTGTTATACATTTGCGCACTCACCCCCTCGTCACTCGTCTCGCACGCATAATAATACATTCGCACACCTATACACGCTCACACACATAAAACACACCCGCTGTACATATACACCACAACACGCAATAAATTATATTTTACCTAACATCACTTTCGTTCGTCTCTCGCTACCCTTTCACGAGCCCCGGATCCCGACCGAGTTATCCGTCACCGCCTCGCGAAAGCGGCTTGTTACAGCCTTATATTTGAAGAAAATTAAATGTTAAAAATTGAATAAAGATTGATTATTTGATATCGTTGAATGTTTTCATTTATATGTTTCGTTATGAATTCGTTTTCGAATTCCTGCTTATATATGCAATGTACTAATAGTTTTACAAAATACAATGGATATTTCATCAATGAATTTAATAATAACATATTTTTTTAAATAAAATTTTTTATACAAAGTGTTATAGCCCGAAAAGGCTATATACGAATCACTAGATACATATTATTTTAGAGATATATTATTTTATACGATAAGACATTGCTCAACGTGTAACGCGAATACAGATCACGTTACGAACGTTGACCGAGCGAAGCGCTGACAACGCGAGCCACGCGCGAAGCCCGAGCGACCGCGCAATCACTCATTACGAAAACGCGGAAATCAAGGCAAGCGGAATTAATGCGTTGCGAAAATGCAACGTACAGATCCTACCTAAAAGCGAAAAGGAAATTGCGAAAATGCAAGCAAAGAAGTCCCTTAGAACTCCTTAGCTTGCATCCGGATCTTGCCGCCAAAATCGAGCGACACGACACATGGTCTTGTCGCTAACCGATCCCCTCCTGGGAAACCAAGGGGAGATAATAAAAAGACCCATCGCTAACAATCGGCGGGCAGTCTTTATCCTTAATTAATAATACGCGGGTAGTAGCGCTAACAGTCGCAAGTGTCAACAGCGAGTGTCGATAATTATTGTAATATCGAGTAGTCACACTTAGTAAAAATTGTGGAGATCGAGGAGCAAGTCTCGCGACGTAAACCCGACTCCAAACACGCGCACGCGAGTGTCAGATAACGCGATACGCGACCCGAGTAGGTAATAAATACGAGGACGAATTATAACTAAGACCATTTGTAATGAATAAAAGTTTTATTTAACATAAAAAGTGTCCAGTGCTACGGGTAACCCGCCAGACGCATCCCAGATTCCTAAATCTTAATCCGGCAACGATCCCGAAATTTACCGTGCCTCACCCGAGGCATAACAAAATTGGTGGCAGCGGTGGGATCTGCCAGAGGACGTCAGCGAGATCATCCCGCTAAGACCTGAAAAAGACACAACTGTATTAAAAAACGGGCACGTCAACAAGGAATCGAATTAAAGTTGACGGACGGAAGCAGCCAAGCCTTCCCCAAGACCTGCAAAGCACCCCGAGTGTAAACAGGGCAGGCACGCCAGCACACGTAAAACGTAAGCTGACGGAAACCATAATCGACGGAAGACAACGCAAGGACAACAGAACGAGCATCGCCACAACAGCTGTAACAAAAACGTGAGCCGCCAAGCATCGCGACCTACGATAACTCTACGGACAACGCACCGACGCCGGACAACGACCGCCGTACGACGAGCATCGTCAGCCGTATCAGCCGCCGAGCGAAGGACTGCAGCGTCAGCGACCTACTGACATAGCGAGCGATCATGCGAGCCGTCATAATATTGTAAGTCCGAAAAAATTTAATAATTATAACTGCGTGAATGTCGGAAGGTTCGAATATACCGAAACCGATAGCGAACCGATCGTGGTTACTGAGCGAACCAGCCCGACGAGCGATTAAATTAAGCGTAACACCGCGAGAAAATCTTTATAACGTGCGAAAAAACTTAGAAACGCAATACTCGAGCGAAAGCGAGCCCGAGTTACCGGAAAACGTCGTCACAGAACGCGAATTTCCATTTTTCACATTGGATGAAAGCCTACTCCCGCGTAATACGACTGACCCCACTGACAACGCTCAACGCGAGACTAGACGTACGACCGTACATTAGCAGAACTCCAAGTAGAGTATCTTTACGACGCGAATTTTCGTTAACGTCCTACGAGAGCGACCTGTTCGATCCGGAAGAAATTTATAGCCAACAGGAAATTAAAATGGCCGAATCGCGCAGTCCGAACGAACGTACCCCCGCAAACCTGCCGCGTGGCGCGGTAGACGAGGAAATAGAAAACATGCGGCAATCCATCCGCCAAATGGACCGAAATATAGCGGAGGCCGACCGCACGCCGCCTCCCGAGATCAACCGCGAAGAAAGAGGAGATTATACACAGATAATCCACATTTTGAATGAAATATGCGCGGATATCCATTCGTTAAATATACGAGTAACGCGACTAGAGAGCGCGGACGCGCAATTACCCCGTCATACAGACACTACCAGGGAAAACGATAACGATGCGTTTGAAACAACATATGGGCGAACGAGACGCGATATCAGAAATCGATGAAGCGTCGCCCCGAATTATCTGCCGTTAAAAGAAGCAAGAATAATGATCCCCGAGTTCGACGGAACCTCGCGACATAAATTGCAAGAATTTTTAAACGCGTGCAAATACGCTAACCTAGAACATAAACCCAGCAGACGAAGAATCGTTAATTCAAGCCATCTTATTTACAAAATTAAAAGGGAAAGCGATGCAGGACTTTGAGACGCGAGATATACAAACGTTCGACGAATTAAAGCAGCAACTCGAGACTTGTTACCAGTCGAAACAAAGCACGACACATTTACAGATCGAATTCAACTCGCTAAAACAAAAGCCGAATAAAACTGCGCACGGTTTCGGACAACGCGTTGATCTACTAGCAATGAAATTATACGACTCGATGATCGAAGGAAATGAGCACTCCGCATTATCAAAACGCACGATTCAACAAACAATCCAAGCGCAGGCATTAATAAATTACCAGATCGGGCTACACGACGAATTACAAGTGCTCGTACGCGCGCAGCGATATACGACGCTCCAAGAAGCGATAACGGGCGCAAGCGCCGAAAAAAAACTCAGACCGGGAACAGCGAGAACGAGTAGTTTTGTTAATAAAAATAAAACCGAATCAAGTTACCCGCGAAATAGTCGAAATCCGACACCGCAATGCTTTAAATGCGGAAAAAACGGACATTACGGACGCGATTGTCGAAGTAGCCGATATGCGCTCCCGAAACCGGAAAAACCCTCGCGAATAAACGCAATAAGTAAATACTGCTCGCATTGCAAAAGAACAGGACACAGCCGCGACGAATGCTGGAACCTAAACGGAAAACCGAAAAGTAGTATAGATAAACTAAAAATGGGAAACCAACAAAAAACGCGCGAAGAAAATAAACGCGACCGAAAGAAATCGCGACAACAGAAAAGGAACGCCAATAGCGCAAGTAGCAGCAGCAAAGACGAGCAGGAGAAAGCGAGAAAGAGACAACCGCGACCTGCATCTGAGTATCGCGTTACACATATTAAAGATATGCCACGCGCACAGAAAAAAACGGAATTATTGCTAATAACAGTACTAATGCGACAAGTAAAAGACGGAAAAATACAGATGTTGTACGACTCAGGGTCGACCATCTCATTAATAAAATTGAAACATTTAAAGGATGACACACTAATACATGAAGGTAAAATCGCGCTTACAGGCATAACCGGGCATAAAGTACACACCATAGGAAAAATGTACGCCACGATCAAGATAGAAAATCACAAGGTAAAACATGCAATTTACGTTGTAAGAGACGACATTCCAATAGAATATGAAGGAATAATAGGAATTTATTTCCTTCGACAACATTCAGTATCCTGTGATTATAATCAAAATCAATTAAAAATAGAAGAAGCCGTGCTAAGATTCCATACGTTTAACAAAACAATCCTAAAACCGCGCAGCGAAACCATCGTAAAAGCGATAACGAAGCAAAATCGGATAGGAATAGTACGAGCAGAGGAAACAGCTCCAGGAATCTACCTTGGAAACTGCTTAGTAGAACCGAAGGATTACACGTGTCCCGTTAGTATCATAAATACAACCGATACGGAAGTCGAGATACAGACGCCGAACGTCACACTCGAAGACATAGAACGCGAAATCGAATCCAAAGTACACACGATACAAGCAAGAAAAAATTTTAAGCCTACTAGCTCGAGACAAATCTGACAACTACTACGCACCATTTAAATACGGAAGAAAAACAGACATTCCTACGGATATGCGAAGAATATTTCGATACATTTCAGTTGGACAGAGAACCACTGACGTGCACCGCGACGGTAGAGCACGAGATAGACACGCGCGCCAATACCTCGCCGGTGAACACGAGACCGTCTTCCCGATAAGCACAAGACGGAAGTAAATAAACAAGTGCAAGAAATGCTGAAAAATGGCATAATCCGGACAAGCGCAAGTCAATGGAACGCACCCTTATTAGTGGTACCGAAAAAGGCCGACGCATCCGGAAAACCTAAGCTCCGAGTAGTAGTAGACTTCCGGAAGCTAAACGATTTAACAATAGGCGATTCATTTCCACTGCTCAATATCACCGAGATACTGGACCAGCTAGGAAACGCTAAATATTTTACCACACTAGACTTAGCGTCAGGATATCATCAGATACCGATGGCTGAGCAAGATAAACAACAGACAGCTTTTTCAACGCCCTACAGACACTATGAATTTAATAGAATGCCATTTGGATTGAAAAATGCGCCAGCAACATTCCAGAGACTAATGAATTCAATTCTAACCGGAATGCAAGGACTTAAATGTTTAGTTTATTTAGACGACATCGTCATATATGGAGCGAGCCTAGAGGACCACAATAAAAGACTCAAGGAAGTACTGCAGAGACTCCGAGAAAATAATCTAAAGTTGCAACCAGATAAATGCGAATTTTTGCGCAAGGAAGTAATTTATCTAGGACACATAATTTCGGAGAATGGGATATCTCCGGATCAGTCAAAGTTAACGGCAATAAAGGAATTTCCGATGCCGAAGAAAGTAAAAGATACACAATCTTTCATAGGACTAGCCGGATACTACAGAAAATTCATAGAAGATTTTTCAAAAATAGCCAAGCCACTGACGAAATTGACGAAGAAAACGGAAAAATTCGAGTGGACTATGGAACAGCAAAATGCTTTCGAAATACTAAAAGAAAGATTAATGACAGCGCCAGTGCTAATGTATCCAGATTTCAATCAAGAATTCATAGTGACCACTGACGCTTCCGACTATGCAATCGGAGCAGTATTGTCACAAGGAAAAGTAGGTAACGACCGGCCAATTGCTTACGCCAGCAGTTTTATCGCGGGCGGATCAAAATTACAATACAACCGAGAAAGAATTATTAGCGATTGTATGGGCTGTAAAACATTTTAGGCCCTACGTATACGATACGAAATTTAAAATCGTAACCGATCACAAACCATTAATCTGGTTATTTAATGTGAACGATCCCGGATCGAGATTGATCCGATGGAGATTAAAACTCGAAGAATATGATTATGAAATCATCCATAAAGCCGGACGAGCGAACGCGAACGCCGATGCACTGAGCCGCAATGTAACAAAAGAAGCGCATGAAACAGAAGAGGAAGAACGAGAGATCCTCGCAATAGAAGAAGAAACAAACTCCGACGAAGAAAAAATATACACGGAGGAAGACAAGAAACAGATATTATATGAATATCATGATGCACCCACAGGAGGACATCAAGGAGTTGAACGAACGATAAAAAAAAATCCGCCTAAACTATAATTGGCCAGGAATAACGAAAGATGTAGAAAAATACATTGCAAAATGCGAATTGTGCCAAAAAAATAAACTATCGCGAAAAAATAAAGTACCGTTAATAATCACGGATACGCCTACTAAACCTTTCGAAAAATGCGCGTTAGATATTGTAGGACCGCTAACAGTTACAACAAACGGAAATAAATATCTTTTAACATTCCAAGACAACTTAACAAAATTCAGCAAAGCGATACCGATTCCAAACTAAGAAGCGAACACGGTCAGTAAAGAATTCGTTACAAAGATTGTACTTGAACACGGAATACCGGAAAAAATTTTAACGGATCAAGGCACAAATTTCCTCAGCGAAATATTTAAAAATATATGTAAATTATTAAAAATAAATAAAATACAAACAACTGCCTATCATCCGGAAAGTAATGGCGCGTTAGAACGATCGCATCGAACATTAGCGGAATATTTAAGACACTACATAAACGAAGACCAGACAGACTGGGACGAATGGATACCGTTCGCAATGTTCACATACAATACGACGCCACACACAGCTACGGGGTATACACCCTTCGAATTAGTCTACGGGCACCAAGCGGATTTACCTACGTCACTGACGAGACCGCCTAAACCGACATATAATTACGACGATTACGCGCAAGAATTGAAAGAAAGACTAAGGGCAACGAATCAGCTCGCAAAAGAGCATATCAAAGAAGAAAAAATTAAAGCCAAAAAACAGTACGACAAAAGTACTAGAGAAATAAAATTTAAAGTCGGCGATAAAGTACTAATGCATGACGAGACCCTCCGACGCGGACGATCTAAAAAACTTGAATCCCTATGGACCGGACCGTACGTAATAATCGAGAAAAATTTGGACGTGAATTATACAATTAAGAAAGGAAGAAAAGCGGTGCGCATGCATACAAACAAATTAAAGCAATTTATAGAGAATTAAAATAAAAAACTTACCTATTCGTTGTTGGAACGACCGGTCAATCGCATCCGATACAAAGCGCGACGAATCTGCGCAATCGCACGACCTCGCTCTTCGAATTCACGGAGGGTAGGACGGAGATGATCATCAAAAACGCGCCCTCGAAGGCGTATAGGCATATTCAACCACAGTCGTCGCAACAATGGAATAAATCCATCGGGAGGCTCATAACGAGGCACCCAAACAACATTGTCGAACCCGTCGTCCACCTCATTCAAATCCGTTTGAGGCACAATAATTAACACTGCACCATCACCATCACTATCGAAATCTTCCTCCGAAGAGGGAAGATAACGCGATCGATCAACTACATTCGCACAAACCATGTTAGTAGTATACTCAGTAAAATACGACTGAATAAAAAACCACACGACGCTAAAGCCAGCAAGAAGAAAACTTAAACTCATAAAATGAAAACCGATAAGACGGTTATATGAAACATTTTAATATGAAATTACAGGATACTCGTCAGCTGGAACAGTCGACAGGCCGAAAGTCGCACGGGGCAACATGAAACGGATTCACCTTACAAAGTCCAAGAATTCCTACACAACCCCGGCATATATTTCAAAAAGATCGGACAATTACAGCAAGCTACAAAAACGTGGAAATTAGTTATTAAATTAGATATAACGACAATAAATGACAAAGTATGGCAAATAAATCAATACATCCAACAAACTAACGAGATGTGCGAACAAATAAAGTCGGAATTCCACCATAAACGCACTTGCGATAATTTAAAGGAAATCGTAAAAAACGAGTCGAAACAATTAACGAAATTGACCACTCTAATAAATACGCTATATAAGACACGGACGAACGGACGTAGAGGTCTCATCGACGGAATAGGCGGAATAGCGAAAACATTGTTCGGTACAATGGACGCGAACGATAGAGAATTAATAAACGAACAATTAAATCTCTTACAAAATGATCAGCAAACCATTCAACATGTCGCGAAAAATCAAATAAAAATCTTAAATAGTACAATAGTACACCTAGATAAACTAGAAAATATATTAGACCATAACGGTAAATTACTAAACCATTATGTGCGAGAATATAGTACTCGCGAAGAAATAACCGAACATTTTACGGTAATCATCGCAATGATAGCAGATTTAATTCGGGATGCGAAAGATGTAATAGAATATCTTACGTACGTACGCAAGGGCACGATGCACCCCGTACTAACACCTATTAGCGACATTATAACACATTTAAAAGAAGCAGCTATCCAATTACCTCACGGTTTATATTTCCCTTTCGAAATTCGAAACGACGAATGGTTAACACTAGAAGAATATATTAAAATAACTGCATACCGT
The DNA here is from genome assembly GCA_907163055.1 of Formica aquilonia x Formica polyctena. Lineage (NCBI taxonomy): Eukaryota > Metazoa > Arthropoda > Insecta > Hymenoptera > Formicidae > Formica > Formica aquilonia x Formica polyctena. The sequence continues at coordinate 41,391 of CAJQTV010000332.1, read as the reverse complement.
GAAGGATCAATTATATTTACTATATTGCGATTCCCACTAATCTCACAACCAGTATACGATATAATAAAGGTAACCCCATTATCTACGTACGATCATAAAAATATATTTACGCACGCGAAAATAAATCACGAAATAATCGTAGTTAATAGAGAAGGATTAACGTATATCATAATAACGGAGGACGACTTAAAAAAGTGTACCCAAATAAATTCCAGATACATATCTGAGAAAACGCAACCAATACACCGTATTAATCCAAACGCGCCATGCGAAATACAAATGTACTTGCAACCACAAAACCAAAACGAGGCTTGCAAAAGTAAACATGTAATTGCGATAGAAACGATATGGATACCGTTGCAACAGCCACTTACTTGGCTATACTCAACTGTACGCGAACAATTAATAATAATTCAATGCGAAAATTATAACGAGATTAGAAAAGTAATTAAAGGAACAGGGCAAATTACTCTTCAAAATAAATGTAAATTAATAACAACAGAAATGACGATCCAACCAAAAGAAGTCATACAAGGTAACGAAATAGAAACGTATTTACCGGAAATTAATATTACATTTATACGAGACAATACAGACATACTAGACACGAAACAACAGAATATCGTACAGCATTCAGAATTAACAGAATTAAAAAATAAACTAAAAGATATAAACTAAAAGATATAAACGATTTGCAAAATACTAACGACAAATTCTTTACGAAAAAGCAATTCGTATATCCTATGGCGACAAGCGGAATAACCACAATAATTATAATAATATTAATAATTTATATAATTATAAAAAATAAAAAGAAACACGAAACGACCGTCAGTCAGGATATACGAAGAAGACGAACCACGTATGTCATACGGATTCCCAAAACCCATATTAAAACGTAGTTTAAGTACACGATTTTAGATAAGTATAGGAATAATAAAAAACGATTATACCTCATATTGTATACGGGAAAAATGTTGTACATTAGAATAAGAAAAAATAATTTTGTTTGTTTTGCGAAAAACGTCACTTTTACACCTCCGTTTTTCTTTTTTTTACGGGGGAGGGATGTTATAGCCCGAAAAGGCTATATACGAATCACTAGATACATATTATTTTAGAGATATATTATTTTATACGATAAGACATTGCTCAACGTGTAACGCGAATACAGATCACGTTACGAACGTTGACCGAGCGAAGCGCTGACAACGCGAGCCACGCGCGAAGCCCGAGCGACCGCGCAATCACTCATTACGAAAACGCGGAAATCAAGGCAAGCGGAATTAATGCGTTGCGAAAATGCAACGTACAGATCCTACCTAAAAGCGAAAAGGAAATTGCGAAAATGCAAGCAAAGAAGTCCCTTAGAACTCCTTAGCTTGCATCCGGATCTTGCCGCAAAAATCGAGCGACACGACACATGGTCCTGTCGCTAACCGATCCCCTCCTGGGAAACCAAGGGGAGATAATAAAAAGACCCATCGCTAACGATCGGCGGGCAGTCTTTATCCTTAATTAATAATACGCGGGTAGTAGCGCTAACAGTCGCAAGTGTCAACAGCGAGTGTCGATAATTATTGTAATATCGAGTAGTCATACTTAGTAAAAATTGTGGAGATCGAGGAGCAAGTCTCGCGACGTAAACCCGTCTCCAAACACGCGCACGCGAGTGTCAGATAACGCGATACGCGACCCGAGTAGGTAATAAATACAAGGACGAATTATAACTAAGACCATTTGTAATGAATAAAAGTTTTATTTAACATAAAAAGTGTCCAGTGCTACGGGTAACCCGCCAGACGCATCCCAGATTCCTAAATCTTAATCCGGCAACGATCCCGAAATTTACCGTGCCTCACCCGAGGCATAACAAAAGCTATTATTATTTTTTATATAATTTTTCCCGTGTGGGATTGTTAGTCCCCCATCGGGCGTCTCCCCAGGTGGCGGATTGGGGAACGCTCGCCGGTGTCGTCGGAAGGTACCGAGGAAATAAAATACCCGGGGTGGACCAAAACTAACAACAAAACCATGCAATGGAAAAAAGAAAAAACACTTTTGGATGAAACTATTCCAGGTGGCAGATCGGCCACTGTCCCGGAAAATCCACCCTCTTCGGAGGCCAGCCTCAAGGATTCTGGAGGAGGCCAACCATTGTTTGTTAATAATAATAATAATAATAAAAATGATACTATTACCAAAAGGAACTTATTAACATCAAGACCATTTAATGTCGATCCCGCTCGTGAAAACAATAAAGATGGAAATATTTTAAATCCTTCGTTAAAAAACAGAAGTCTTCAACTTCAGAAAAATCAAGGAGTCCGATCCAACTCAATGAGTGGCGCCTTGCCACTGAATCAAAACTCACATGAAGCCCAACCTGATGCTCTACCAGGCCCTGATGGCTTTGATAAAGACTCCTTCAGAGTCTCAAATGAGAAATGGAAGTTAGTGTACGATAAAAAACGACAACGCACTAGCCCTGAACAAGTAATTAGAAATCAGAAACAGTCAAAACTAAATAGTTACTGGCTAAGTGATCTAGTACCTACTTCCAATAGGTTCGCTAGCTTTAAAGGGGAGAAGCAGCAAGAGGACACAGACGGACCTAGTGAGAAGCTTATCAAATTTCCTCCTATCTTTGTGGATAAAGTTATTAACATCCAACCGCTTACAAATCTTTTAAATGATGTGGTCAAAGGAAACTATGAAATTAAGGTTCTGCGTGATAACCAAGTCAAAATCCAGCCAAAAACAACTCAAGCCTACTCCACCATTGTCAGGGAACTCCAAAAAAAGAATACCGAATTTCACACCTACATGCCGAAACAAGAAAGAAGTTTTCGAGTAGTGTTGAAGAACATGCACTTCTCATTGACATCAAGGAACTCAAAGAGTTTATTAAGAACCTGGGGCACCAAGTTTCCAACATTTGGAACATCAAAAGTAGAATGACAAAAAAACCATTGTCGATGTTCTATATAGATCTTAAGTCAAGCCCGGAAAACAAACAGATATACAATATCAAGTATCTCTTACAATGTCGCATTGTCTTTGAGGCGCCCAAACCAAAACGTGACATTCCTTAATGCGCAACTTGTCAGAGATATGGACACACTCGACAATTCTGCCATCGAAAACCTAGGTGCGTGAAATGTGCCTTGGGACATAATACAGCGAATTGCCCCAAAAAGAGCGATCTGACAATGTGAAGTGCGTATTTTGTAACGGAAATCATCCAGCAAACTATAAAGGCTGTGCCGTTTTCAAAGAATTACAGAAAACTGAGTTTCCATCTCTGAGACAAAAAATCAGCACAAACATCCAGACTACTGTTCGACAAGAAGGCTCCAAACTAGAAGAATCAAACACACCAATCGGCACTACATATACCAAAACTGCTGACAGAAACAACAGACCTATTCCAATAAACAATCACATAAACTTTCAACCAGAGAAATTAAATCAAACGCAAAGTAACGATTTACAATCAAACATCCTCCAAGATCTAAAAGATTTATTGCAGGCAGCAATGAACCAAATGATTGCTGATAAACATGCACAAACATGATAGCTGATATCCTGTCTAAATTGGTTCAAAATACAAAACCATATCGGTAACTCTCTGGAACGCCAATGGGCTCTCACACCATACTGATGAACTTAAGGTCTTTCTGAATACCTATAGTATCGACATAATGCTGATATCGGAAACCCATTTTACAGCAAGAAGTTATGCTAACTTTCTGAACTATAATATCTATCACACTAATCATTCAGACGGAACAGCCCATGGAGGCATGGCCATCCTTATAAAAAGTAGAATTAAACATCATTAAGCCAACTCTTTCTGCAGAGAGCAAATACAAGCAACTAATGTAGTGATGAAGGAATTGGAACAGCCCTATAACTATCGCGGCTATATACTTCCCACCCAACCACAAGATCAACAACGAACTTTTCACGAAATTCTTTGGGACCTTGGGAGACTGCTTTATTGCAGGAGTCGACTACAATGCAAAGTACGTGCACTGGAGATCTAGGCTCTCCACAACTAAAGACCGGGAACTTATTAGGGCGGTCGAAAAACTGGGAGCGGTGCATTTGGACACAATAATTTTGGACACAGTAGCTTTTGAACACAGTAGAAAATTCATTTGGACACCGTTCAGTAGCACACCGGTCAGTTGCACACCGTTCAGTTGCACACCGTTCAGTTGCACACATAAAAATGCACACCGTTCAGTTGAACACATAAAAATTCACACCGTTCAGTTGCACACCGCTCAGTTGCACACCGTTCAGTTGCACACCGCTTAATTGCACACCGCTCAGTTGCACACCGGTCAGTTGCACACCGCTCAGTTGCACACCGCTCAGTTGCACACTGCTCAGTTGCACACCGCTCTGTTGCACACCGCTCAGTTGCACACCTTTCAGTTGTACACCGTTCAGTTGCACACCGTAGTTGTAAAGCAAGGTTCACCCTGCCTACCGGCGGGACGGGTGCGAAAGGGGGACCGGAGGCCCCCCGTGCACCCCCCCCCCCCGTGTGTGTGTGTGTGTGCAACTGAGCGGTGTGCAATTGAGCGGTGTGCAACTGAATGGTGTGCAACTGAGCGGTGTGCAATTGAGCGGTGTGCAACTGACCGGTGTGCAACTGACCGGTGTGCAACTGAGCGGTGTGCAATTGAGCGGTGTGCAACTGAACGGTGTGCAACTCAGCGGTGTGCAATTGAGCGGTGTGCAACTGACTGGTGTGCAACTGAGCGGTGTGCAATCGAGCGGTGTGTAACTGAGCGGTGTGCAACTGAACGGTGTGCAACTGACCGATGTGCTACTGAACGGTGTCCAAATGAATTTTCTTTTGTGTCCAAAAGCTACTGTGTCCAAATGCACTGTGTCCAATTGAGCCGTGTGCAAAGTTTCGTGTCCATTTGCAACGTGTCCATTTGCACCGTGTCCAATTGTACTGTGTCCAAGTGAAGGCCACTCGAAAAACTCGGGCTTAACACTGTATCCTCTGGACAACCAACTTACTGGCCTACAGACAGAGATAAAATTCCAGATCTTATTGATTTATTTATTACTAAAGGTATCAATAATAATTACACCAAAAGTGAAACCTGTCTTAAACTCTCCTCTGATTACTTACCTGTAATTATGACTCTGGCCAGCGAATTAATAATGAAATCGAAAAATGTTACCTTCCATAACAAAAAACTGACTGGTCATACTTTAGAAACCTCATCAACGCCACTCTTAACACGAATGTGAGATTGAAGACTCCTGAGGATATAGTCTACGCGGTGGAGAGTTTCAATATAACTGTGCAGGATGCTGCTTGGAAATCCATATCGCTTAACGAAAATATAGACATCAATTTAAGATTTTCTAGTAAGATAATAGAAAAGGTCTCGGAGAAAAGAAAACTACGCAAACAATGGCAAAAATCTAGATGTCCTCACTTAAAAATTCGGCTAAATCACGCTATAAAAGAGCTAAAAGATCCTCTCGAGTCCGAAAAGAATAACAATGTTCAAACATATCTACAAAAACTTGATACTACTGTCGACACTGACTATTCCCTATGAAAAGCAAAGAAAAAATTGAAACAACCAAAAACAGCATCTCCTCCACTGCGCCGACCGGATGGGAGCTGGGCCCGAAGTGATAAGGAGAAAACCATAACCTTTGCCGAGCATCTAGCTGGAGTCTTCTCACCTCATCGATGCGAAGAATCCTTTGAACGCGAGGACGATGTTACGGAACTCTTAGAAACCCTTCTTCCTTCTTCCCCGGAGTATGTTATTAAAAAGTTCTCGAAGACTAAAATAATGACAATAATCAATAAGTTAAGGGGATCCAAAAGTGACGGCCGAACTCCGACGGGTTAGCGCCCTCATCCAAGCGTAACTAAAATTATCGATAATACCGACCGAAATTATCGATAATATCAATAATTTTAGTTCCGCTGTTACCGATATGAATATTTTTGCACGTTCTATGCATATTTGAAAGAGAATTGTGTTCAATATGTTGAAATCGGACAACATCGTGTATTTTTACTGCTCTATTGCCTCGCACGCATATCTAAGCGTATTTAAGCGTATAGATAACAGTATAATATAGACGTGTCTGCCTTTATCACATATTTGAACATAATTTCACATTGTTTATACGGGCTATGTGTCTTCCCATATATCTTCCAAGAGGAATAACATTTGGTTAGGTGTTATATATATAATTGTGTATATATATATGTATATGTATAATATGTACATAGACGTATACAGATGTATGAGTATGATATATATACATATATTCTGAATATTATCATGTAACTTTCTATAAGTTGCGATCTATGCAATGCAGCTAATTTTTTTCAATCGATATAATCAATGGATATATAACAACAATGGATTATTTATACAAATATATATTATATTGTCTTTTTTTTTCGTATACATAAATGTTTATATATTTGTAATAAACATTTATAATACATTGTTTGTCTCCATCGCAACAGAATAATATATCGCCTCTGGCATATATTTTTTAACACACACGCAAATCGCATCTAGTAATAACAACCAGTTCACGAATTGATCGCCTCTGGCATATATTTTTTAACCAAAGCGATCATGCAAAACGCATTTGGTGTCAAATATTCTTAAAACAACCAGCTCACGAACTGACCGCCTCTGGCATATATTTTTTAACACACATGCAATTTTCATCTAGTGTGAAATAACAACCAGATCACGAATTGATCGCCTCTGGCATATATTTTTTAACACACACGCAAATCGCATCTAGTGTGAAATAACGACCAGTTCACGAATTGATCGCCTCTGGCATATATTTTTTAACCAAAGCGAACATGCAAAACGCATTTGGTGTCAAATATTCTTAAAACAACCAGCTCACGAACTGACCGCCTCTGGCATATATTTTTTAACACACATGCAATTTTCATCTAGTGTGAAATAACAACCAGCTCACGAATTGATCGCCTCTGGCATATATTTTTTAACACACACTCAAATCGCATCTAGTGTGAAATAACAACCAGTTCACGAATTGATCGCCTCTGGCATATATTTTTTAACACACATGCAAATCGCATCTAGTGTGAAATAACAACCAGTTCACGAATTGATCGCCTCTGGCATATATTTTTTAACACACATGCAAATCGCATCTAGTGTGAAATAACAACCAGTTCACGAATTGATCGCCTCTGGCATATATTTTTTAACACACATGCAATTTTCATCTAGTGTGAAATAACAACCAGCTCACGAATTGATCGCCTCTGGCATATATTTTTTAACACACACGCAAATCGCATATAGTGTGAAATAACAACCAGTTCACGAATTGATCGCCTCTGGCATATATTTTTTAACACACATGCAAATCGCATCTAGTGTGAAATAACAACCAGTTCACGAATTGATCGTCTCTGGCATATATTTTTTAACCAAAGCGAACATGCAAAACGCATTTGGTGTCAAATATTCTTAAAACAACCAGCTCACGAACTGACCGCCTCTGGCATATATTTTTTAACACACATGCAAATTGCATCTAGTGTGAAATAACAACCAGCTCACGAATTGATCGTCTTTGGCATATATTTTTTAACCAAAGCGAACATGCAAAACGCATTTGGTGTCAAATATTCTTAAAACAACCAGCTCACGAACTGACCGCCTCTGGCATATATTTTTTAACACACATACAGTTTTCATCTAGTGTGAAATAACAACCAGCTCACGAATTGATCGCCTCTAGCATATATTTTTTAACCAAAGCGAACATGCAAAACGCATTTGGTGTCAAATATTCTTAAAACAACCAGCCCACGAACTGACCGCCTCTGGCATATATTTTTTAACACACATGCAAATTGCATCTAGTGTGAAATAACAACCAGCTCACGAATTGATCGCCTCTGGCATATATTTTTTAACCAAAGCGAACATGCAAAACGCATTTGGTGTCAAATATTCTTAAAACAACCAGCTCACGAACTGACCGCCTCTGGCATATATTTTTTAACACACATGCAAATTGCATCTAGTGTGAAATAACAACCAGCTCACGAATTGATCGCCTCTGGCATATATTTTTTAACCAAAGCGAACATGCAAAACGCATTTGGTGTCAAATATTCTTAAAATAACCAGCTCACGAACTGACCGCCTGTGGCTAACTAACTACTGTAGCACTAACTACTATTATAAAAATACAAATATAATAAATTTTTAATAAAATATCAAAATAAGCAAAAAACTGCGTTCTTATTTTTCAGAGATTTATGTTATATATTCGGCATTACTTATATATATACACTGTGTGTACACACACGCGCGCGCACACACTACCGGGCGCACGTCGGTGAACCGCGCTATAGCTGTAACAGCTGAGCGCTCACGCACACTACCAGGCGCGCGGCTCACCGACGTGCGCCCGGCTAAAGATAGGCGATGATTGACTTGTGTATATACAGGGTGTCCGGTAAAGATTGTGCCAACGCTCGTGAGCGGGTAGAGCACAGTAATCTGAACAGAAAAGTCCTGTAACATTTTTTTCCATAACGCTTCATAAAGGAGTTATTATTGAGTAAAGTCTGATCAATCAGCGCCGACTTTTAGCCGGGCGCACGTCAGTGAGCCCCGCGCGCCTAGTAGTGTGCGGCGGCGCACACTTCGCAGCGCGGGGCTCACTGACGTGCGCCCGGCTAAAAGTCGGCGCTGATTGATCAGACTTTACTCAATAATAACTCCTTTATGAAGCGTTATAGAAAAAAATGTTACAGGACTTTTCTGTTCAGAATAACACCCTCTACCTTCCCTTAAAGGGTGTTGCGCGAATTTTCGGACACCCTGTGTAAATATACCTTATATATAAATAATACTAACCTCTTGACCCTTATTCTTTTTAAGGAAAGTCTTCGGACAGAGAGAAGCAAGCGTTTATCATTATATTTTTGTCCCATTATGTGGACACACTAATATATTAAAAATTAAAAACACAAAAACACAGTTTTTTGACTTCAACGTGTTATAACGCGTTATAACGGTTGAGCGCGCGATAATCTCTTGTTACGCGTATGTACAAAACACACGCGACAAACTGAGCCTGAGCTGCCGCGCACTGATATGATCGCGTTCGTCTGTTTGCATGTGTGTGTGCGTACAGCCGACTTACTGCCCGATACGTACTGTGACGTGACGTTTTTGGGACGTCCGTCACAAGGGTCGAATGACCCGATCGGGGGCGGTTTTTCGGGGGCCTGCGTCCTCTCTATTTAGAGAGAGAGAGAGAGAGAGCGGCCCAATCGTCAGATCGACGAGATCTGACTTTTGGTTAGTAATAGTTATCGCAAATGTAAGCTCGAGATGAGCCCGCGAGTTGGTTGTCGGCATGAGATCGAGCGGCGGGATCCCATCCGGCGGAAGGAAGAGAGAAGAGCGACGGCCGAGAGCGGGAGTCCAGGACACCCGGGAAACAGGAGACGTCAGGTCGTAGTCGTCTAATATTAAAAACATTTTATATGACTGACAAACATCGCTGCCGGTAAATTTATATTTCTTATGGCACGAAAGGAGCGCGGAGGGCCGGAATAATCCGGTCAAAGGGGCGGCCACTCCACCCGCACGAAGCGAGGGAGTCCCAAGGACGGAGCGGCGAGCGGACTCTCAATCCGGAACCTATCCAACCAGATAGAAAAGAGAGCCGATCGGGCGCAGCCGTAAGCCCGCACCTTGAAGCCAAAAAGCAGAAAATCTTAGGAACTCCGGGGCGATGAACACACCAACACGGCCGTGATGACAACAAGGATCGCAAGGATCGCAGGACGGCCCTGCATAATGCGAAAGCGCCACAAGTGGCGCGATAGCGATTTATCGCGCCGGCGTATCTCCTGCAGGACTCTCGCTCGGCACTGTTCGGCGAGCTATCCGAGAGGACGCAGGTTTTCCAAGGAGCGAGCGGAATATTAGACGATCGAGGAAGCACCGAGAACTTCCTGCCGGTGGGACGAGCGTCGTCGACCGATTTTGTTGTCGAACAATTGTAGGTAATTAATTCGGATGAGTCGCGCCCATAATAGTTGTCGAGCCACGCGTTTTGGTGAATTAACTTTGTGAATATTTGTGGTAGATTACGTCGCACGGCCGACGGGCACACGTCGCTCATCCGAATTAGATATAATAGGCTCTCTCTATTCATTTCGCCGCCGCCGACAGTCAGTAATGTTAGTCCTGCGTTTGTAATTATTACGTGTTGTAAAGTATCGGGATTTTCACGCTCGCGTGATCGATATTCCGGATCGCGCAAAGTATTGCTTCGTACGGCTCGTACACCACAGTCGTTACCGATAATTTCCGGATTATTTCTGTGTATTGTTAGCGCGTATCTTGTATGTATTGTAAGAAATTAGAGTCAGGAGAAAGCGAAATCCTAAAAATTTGTGCAAGAACTCTATCGGGTGTCGTTGAGCCCGCTATTAGTTTACGCGAGTTATTCGAGTTATATCCTCGGTATTTCAACGCCAAGGTCATCGACATTGTTATCGAGACATCTATCGGCTTACCGCGAGCCGGACCAACGGGCCGATTCGAGTCGCACACTCTAGAATTTTCTATTAGATCGAAGCGGATTCACGGGCGTGCGTAAAGTAGTTACCGGCGCATTCGAGAGATTTCTTTAGTTGTCGCGGCCTAATTAAGTCTCGTACGGCGGAAATCCTCGCGGCCGAAAATTCGAGTCAAAGTGCGTAAGGCGCCCGGTAATTTAATACTGTTGCGCACGGTCGTGCCGATCTCCGCGAAAATAATATATCTAATTCGCCTATCAAATAACTACTGTCATCCAAGGCTACTATTTATGTGAAATGCTCTATACTCTTGTTTCTTTTTAATATATTATTGTTATCTTTATTGTTAACTTATCAAACGCTCATTTTCGCTCCCGTGTTCTCGACTCTCAGGATTTCTCCCGTCTCCCCCGAACCTCCCCCTCTTCCATTTCGGGTATACTAAGTAGCCGCGGAATTTTGCCGTCGCGTTAATTATCGATCTCGAAATTGTCTTTCGGTGTTGCGTTTATCGTGAATGGTGCGGCCTACCGTACCTGGCGCCCAAATCGGTTATTTGATGATATATTGTTTTTTTTTGGGATATCGGGATCGATATTCGAGGTACGCGCCGAAGGTGTGCCATGGGCACCGAAGAACCGCCCGCCGAATAAATAATTATTATTTAAATAATTAACAAAAGAAATTACGGTTACAGTACATACTTACGTACTGACTGCTATAGATATCGCGTTATGATGAAAATGAAAACTAATGCACATCTTTATAAATGTTTATCTTAATAAATGAATATTGTACAACCGAATAAAAACATTGTTTTTATATTGCTAAATTAATTTTATACATAAAAACATTATTTATATTTAACGAAAACATTATATAAAATTAATTATATGGATTATTAATTGATAAATTACCAAACTTTAATTCATGTGTGAGAGAGTAATATACATGTACGCACTAACATATCGCAATTTCTAATATCTTTTTTCTTTCGATCATACACTTACTCTGTTTCTCTCTGTATCTCTCTTTCTAATCGTTCGCTTACTACGTACTGCATATCGCTTAGCTTTATTCTTCTAGCATATTCGCTTACACGTTTACTCGCGCTTCTCTCTCTCTCTCTCTCTCTCTCTCTCTCTCTCTCTCTCTCTCTCTCCTTTTGTTCATTCATTATTCTTTCACTCTCATTATTATATTTTTGTATTTGTTCAACATTTATTGTTCTATTTTATTTTTATCTCTACACGTAAATAAATAAATTTATTAATTTTTATTTTAAATAGCATAAATGAGATACAATACGTTATTTTCTTTTTTTATTTCACTATATATAGTTAAAACAATACATAATTACGTTTCACTTTAGTTAAATACAACACATGCACATACAAAAATACACACGCACACGCACACATACATAATACTTTTTTTATTTATAAAATATACAATATCTTTTTTACGCTTTATAAAATAAAGATAAATAAATTAATTTATTATCATGTAGGAAAACAAGAATAGAAAGAATAAAAGTCGAACAAATAAAAGATTATAATAATGGGAATGAAAGAATACAATAAAGAACAAGCAGAGAAAGAGAGAGAGAGAAAACGAATGAGGAACAAGCGAGATAGCTAACATGAAAGACTTCCGAAGTCTCGCTCGCGAGACTCGCTTTATCTATAATCTCTCGCGTTATATACCGTTACTGTAAAATTTTTGTTTTTCGCCCTTATTGATCCGAAAATAATTACAATGAATTCATGATATTTTACCAATTAAAATAATACGAAACACGAAATCGGATAATTTTTAATCAATTATATAATTAAAATTATGATTACTTATTTCATTAAAAATAATCCGATTTATGTCATATTTAGTGTCATTTTAATCGCAAAAATGTAATTAATCCATTACAATTATTTTCAGATATATAAAATGCGAAATACAGAGATTTTATTTTCTATAATAAGATGACATATACACGTCAAAAATTACAGAGAAAGGGAGCCTGGCGAGCGAGACTTCGGAACACTTTGATGTTTGTCATCTCGCTTGCTCCTTCATTCTTTCTTGCTCTCGCTTTTGTCGATTCTATAGCATCGGGGATCTTTCCTTATGTACAAAATATAAACATTTTACAAAATAAAAACTGAAACTTACATTTTGGATGTTATTAGTATAAATATAAATATAATGGATTAATGAGTTTCTTGCGATTAAAATAATACCAAACATGACATAAATTGGATTATTTTTAATCAATTATGTATTATATGTAATTATGATTACTTATTTCATTAAAAATTATACGATTTATGTCGTGTTTAGTATCATTTTTATCGCAAGAATCTCATTAATCCATTATAATTATATTCATATTAATAACATCCAAAATGTAAGTTTCAGTTTTTATTTTGTAAAATGTTTATATTTTATACATAAGGAAAGATCCCCGATGCTATAGAATCGACAAAAGCGAGAGCAAGAAAGAATGAAGGAGCAAGCGAGATGACAAACATCAAAGAGTTCCGAAGTCTCGCTCGCCAGGCTCCCTTTCTCTGTAATCTTTGACGTGTATATGTCATCTTATTATAGAAAATAAAATCTCTGTATTTCGCATTTTATATATCTGAAAATAATTGTAATGGATTAATTACATTTTTGCGATTAAAATGACACTAAATATGACATAAATCGGATTATTTTTAATGAAATAAGTAATCATAATTTTAATTATATAATTGATTAAAAATTATCCGATTTCGTGTTTCGTATTATTTTAATTGGTAAATATCATGAATTCATTGTAATTATTTTCGGATCAATAAGCGCGAAAAACAAAAATTTTACAGTAACGGTATATAACGCGAGAGATTATAGATAAAGCGAGTCTCGCGAGCAAGACTTCGGAAGTCTTTCATGTTAGCTATCTCGCTTGCTCATCATTCGTTCTCTCTCTCTCTCTCTCTCTCTCTCTCTCTCTCTCTTTCTCTGCTTGTTCTTTATTGTATTCTTTCATTCCCATTATTATAATCTTTTATTTGTTCGACTTTTAGTCTTTCTATTCTTGTTTTCCTATATGATAATAAATTAATTTATTCATCTTTATTTTATAAAGCATAAATAAGATATTGTATATTTTATAAATAAAAAAAGTATTATGTATGTGTGCGTGTGCGTGTGTATTTTTGTATGTGCATGTTGTATTTAACTAAAGTGAAACGTAATTATGTATTGTATTAACTACATATAGTGAAATAAAAAAAGAAAATAACGTATTGTATATCTCATTTATGCTGTATAAAATAAAAATAAATAAATACATTTATTTATTTTTATGTAAGGAGACGAGAATAGAAAGAATAAAAGTTGAGCAAATAAAAGAATATAATAATGGGAATAAAAGAATACAATAATGAACGAGCAGAGAGAGAGAGAGAAGCGCGAGTGAACGCGTAAGTGAATATGCGAGGAGCATGAAGCTAAGCGATACGTAGTACATAGCGAGCGAGCGATTAGAAAGAGACAGAGCGTGACAGAGCGTATGATTGAGAGAAAAAAGATACTGCAATAATGTTAGTGCGTACATGTATATTACTCTCACACGCATGAAAGAGACGAAGATAGTACGATTATGTCTGTGTTTGTCATGTACGATTGCAGCTCTGTCTATCGCGACATCACGCAACTAATCTACTGCTCTGTTTTACTCTTGAGCCTCCATCTCGCACACACACATATGCACGAAAATTTTATTTTGCAGAATCTTTTTTATAAAGCTTCTAAACTCACTTCTCTAAGCTCACTTATATTCTTTGATGAAATGCCGAGTGCGGGGTTTACTGATTAGGCACGTGCAGATTACAAATCTTTTATATTAAGTAAATGTTGACGGCACAGGCCGATAATTAAACTGTAATTTTATCATTTTTTTCCACTTTTCATATGAAATGTTAAACTCCGCCCTCCGTTATTATGTATACTTTAATTGTGGAAAAGGATTTTTTGATATCTATAATCAACAAAAAGATTTTGCAAAATAAAGTTTTTATCGGTAAAACAGATCCTTTGGGATCCCCTTAAATGCCAGAAAAGCACCTATGACCTTTACAGCTTGTATACTCAAAGAGCTTCCTGAGGTATGCAATATTTATCTCACACAGATATATAATGCAATACTGAGAACGAAAGTCATTCCACCTCAGTGGAAGGTTGCCTAGACAAGGATGATCCCTAAGGCTGGGAAAAACTCTGATAACCCAAAGTCGTATAGAGCCATCAGTTTGCTACCTATAATATCCAAGGTCTTTGAAACCTTACTGCTGATGAGGCTCGCGCCCATAATGGAAGATAGAAACATTATCCTCAATCACCAATTTGGCTTTCGCCAGAATCATGGCACGATCGACCAGGTACATAGACTGGTAGAAAAAATACATCAAGCATTTGAGAGAAAGAAGTATTGCTCTGCTGTCTTCCTCGATATAGGTCAGGCTTTCGATATGGTGTGGCATGATGGTCTATTGCTTAAAATCAAAACAAATCTTCCTGACGTGTTTTTCTGTATTTTAAAATCATACCTTAACAACCGTCATTTCCTGATAAGAAATAACGAAGAAATGACCAGTCTCTATTCAATAAAGGCTGGAGTTCCCCAGGGAAGTGTACTGGGACTTACTTTATGGGATTACCTAACTTGCTCTTTAAAGTAGACCTACCAACTAGCCCGAGATCCGTAACAAGAACATTTGCTGATGACACAACTATCTTGGCCCTGCATGCGAATCCAGATGTCGCTCCTGTAATTCTGCAAAATAGATTGGATGTGATATCTCAGTGGTTCAAAATGGAGAATTAAGACAAATGAAAGCAAATCGGTCCACGTTACTTTGACAACAAGATGTGAAACTTGCCCGCCTGTCTTCCTGAACAATATACAAGTTCCATAAGCGGATTATGTTAAATACTTAGGAATACACCTAGACAGACGTCTCATCTGGAAAAGACATATTTTCACCAAAAGAAAGCAGCTTGGGTTGCAGCTGCATAAAATGTATTGGATGCTGGACCGTAAGTCCCAGTTAAATCTTGATAGTAAGATCCTTTTGTATAAAGCCATAATTAAACCAATATGGACATATGGAATCCAACTTTGGGGAACAGCATCAAACTCCAATATTGAAATTATTCAGAGGTTCCAGTCAAAAATGCTACGAATAATAACCAATGGCCCTTGGTTCGTGATAAACGAAATTTTGCACCACGACTTAGCTATTCCTACTGTTAAAGACGAAATTGTATCCCGAACTCTCGCATATAGAGAAAAGATAGTGACCCATCCGAATGTCTTGGCAAACCACCTCATGACAATAAAATCTACAGCTCGTAGACTTAAGAGGAGAATTCCTCAGGATAATTTGTTATGATTCTCTGTTATAAGTAAAAGATTAGTTTCGGATGCATTACTGGATGCATTCAACGCAAGACTATCTAAAAACTCAAACCAGTTGCTGAATGTCCTATTAGTGACAGATTGTAGCTTTTTAACGAAGTTAAATAAAAAAAAAAATTTATGAAATATATAATACATATCCAATTTATATACATAGGGGAAAGTAGGGTAGTAAAACCGGGTACTTTTTTGGATTTAATTTCCTACAAAAAGTCAGAGGGCAAAAAAAATTCTACTGACTGTTAGTAATCTTTAGCAAACCTTTAGCAATGAGAAAATGAGGCTAGTTGCTGAAAAAAAAAATTTAGTTACCAAGGATTTTTTGAAGCAATCAAAATAACCGATTTTGTCCCACCGGTAAAGTAAAATCGGCTAACCATTTAAAAGCGTATAAAACACCGTGCAATTACGAAATCTTGATTTAATTTAATAAAAATATAATAAAAATGTATTCTATAAACAAAAAACACAAACAAAGATCCTCTTGCTCTATATTGCTACAGGACTTTTTATTTAATTTTTTAACTTTTGGGGATCTCAAAAAGCATTTTTCTAGTGGTTTCTTGTTCTGAGTGAAAGTCTCCATTTCCAATTGTTTTCTGTGGAGAGAAGAAATCAGGATAGAAGTTTTTTCTCTTTTCATTATATGAGGTGTGTAGGTACCCGGTTTTGTCCCAACATGAGGAAAATTACAAACACAGCGGCTGTATATTCCGGCGTACAAAGTGACGATTAAAACTAGTGCGATATACTCTCTAATACTTACAGAATGCAATGCTGCATTTACCGAAACAGATGCTATGTGTAGGAAAAGTACACGATGACTCGATTGTTGCTCCGATATCGATCTTTTGTGACTCGAAAACTTTGGATTTTTTTCAAAAATAAAAATATCGCACCTGGGCACGGTTTATCTCAAAATAATGATGGGGTCAATCTACAACTAATAGCACGAGTTGGCCAAAGATAGTAGCACTTATCACGATGAAACAGAGATAACCGGTTTGACCTGCTTACCCGGTTTTACCCTACTTTCCCCTACTGATAAAATTTTGAAAGAAATTAAAAACACTTTTTCGGAATTCACAGCAGCCAAAATTATTTTTTTGCATTAAAAATATTAAATTACTACTTAAATAATATCTAAAAAAAAAAAATTATTGTGCATTTAATGTTTCTATAATATATTGCGTTCACGGAGAGAACGACCTCGCTTTTCGTCCGGTTCGGTCAGATCCCGCCCGACCGACCGCCCATTTTGCCCCCTCCATGCTACCAAAATTGGTCTTGCAGCTTTCAGATCCGGCTAACCGACAAAGGGGACCCTATTTATTTATGATAGTATTAAATCTTATTAATAATTTTTAGATTGCAAAAAGAGAAAATAAATATAATAGATATATCGCGATTTAAATAAAAAGAGTAATAAAAATCGATTAACAGAAAACAACTCAAGCTTTTAATATTATGACATTTCTTTCGAGCTTTATAGGCGGATCACATACGTGATACACGATCGATACGCATACGACATACAGCATTGAAGTAGCGCGCTGAAGTCTCTCACATAATCTTCACTCCGCCCAAAGCTGCGCGAAGCGAGGTCGTTCTCTCCGTGAACGCAGTATAGTTGCTTTGTATATTTTTAAAAAGCATTATATTTTTTAATTATTTTTAAAGAAAAAAAATTTGAAAATCATAAAAATATAAGAACTTAAAAGCATATAACGCATTTAAAGATAGATCCATTTGTAGGGGAAAGTTGGATAAAACTGGGTAGGCGGGTGAAACCGGGTACCCCTGTTTTTTGTAATAAATGCTGCCATCTATGGCTAATTTGTGTTATTAGTTGTAGATTGGCGTCATCATTATTTTAAAACAAACCGTGCCCCTGTGCTCACGATATTTCTTTTTTAATAAAAGTTTAAAGCTTTTAGCCCCAAAAAGATCGATATCGAGACAAAAATCGAGTCATCATGCACTTTTTCTACGTAGAGCATCTGTTTCGGTAAGTGCAGCATTGCATTCTGTATATATTAGAGAGTATATCATATTAGTTTTAATCGGCACTTTGTACGCCGGAATATACAACCGCCGTATTTGTTACTTTCCTTGGGGCAAAACCGGGTACTTACACATCTCATATAATGAAAAGAGGAAGAACTGTTATCCTGACTTTGTGTCTCTACAAAAAGCAGTTAGAAACGAAAACTAACTCACAGAAACAGGAACCACTAACAAAAAAGCTTTTTGAGACCCCTAAAGTTAAAAAGTTAAATAAGGAAGTCCTGCAGCAATGTCGAACAAGAGGATATCTTTATTTGTGGTTTTTGTCAATAGAATACATCTTTATATTGATTTTGATTAAAATAAATCTAGATTTTGTAATTACACAGTGTTTTGCATATTTTTAAATGGGTACCCGGTTTGACCCTACTGGTAGGACAAAACCGGGTACTTTGACTTTTTCACAAAATCTTGTTATTCTTGGTAACCAAAAATTTTTTTTCCAGCAACTAGCCTTATTTTCTCATAGTTTAAGGTTCACTAAAGACTACTAACGGTCAGCAAAATTTTTTTTATTCTCAGATTTTTTGTAGGAAAACAAATCCAAAAAAGTACACGGTTTTACCCGACTTTCCCCTACATACACATGCAGGTTGTGGACGCGCAGTAATAATCGTATCACATATGCAGGTAGAGCGGGTCAGACCGAGTAGAAAAGTCCTGTACTATTTTGCGATTTTTGGAATAATTAAAAAGAAATTAATTTAATTTTAAAACATCTGCCAATTTACGTGAGTATAAGCGCGTGGCGAGAAAAGACATTTTAGGCCCAGTTGCATCGATGTTAATTTGGCTTTTAATTTTTCGAAATAGAAAATGCAATATAAAATAGATTATTCATTCAATTTAAATTAGCATGTTACACGTGGTACTAAAGTTTATCGGATATACATATTTTGAATATTTAAATAGATCAAAGTAGATACGATCCAAAATAAAAAAAATGCAATATAAAATAGATTATTCATTCAATTTAAATGAACATGTTACACGTGGTATCCAAGTTTATCGGATATACACATTTTGAATTAAATAGATCAAAGTAGATACGATGATCTTCTTCTTCTTCTACGGCATAACGGACCTAAAGAGATCCTTGGCCTCACAGAGAATTTGTCTCCACTCCTCGCGGTCGCTGGATTTGGTTTTCCAATTCTTTATTTTTAATATTTTTATATCCTCCAGTATCGAGCACCACCAGTGGTTTCTCGGTCTACCTCTTGGTCTTACGCCATGGATGTCATCAGTAGTATCCTTCTACATATGTCATACTCTTCTATCCTGTTCACATGTCCTAATCATCTTAGTCTGCTGATTTTAATATGCGATACAATGTCTGCTTCATTAAATAGTTGGTATAATTCAGCATTGGACTTTCTTTTATATTCGTGTTCGTTTATTCTGTTAACGCCGAATATTCTCCTTAAGATTTTCCTCTCGAATACTCCTAGACTTGATGCATCTATGCTCTTTATCGTCCAGCATTCTGAACCATGTGTTATAATGGGTCTGATGAGGGTTTTGTAGATTGTCAATTTAGAGGTTCTTGTCAACTCTTTAGACTTCAGTAAGAAGATAAGGCTAAAGTATGCCTTGTTGGCCTTCACTAATCTTCTTTTTGCTTCTGATTCGTTGTTGTCTGATGTTATGATCATCCCTAGATATGTAAACTCATCTACGATTTCAAAGGAATATTGGCCTATTTCCAGTCTTTGACCAAACTTGCTCCTTACGTTCTGGGATCTAGAAATTATCATAAATTTTGTTTTATCCTCATTGATTTTAAGACCAACCTTCTCCGCCTCTTTTTCTATTGTTTCGAACGCCTCCTTGACCGCTCTTGGGCTTCTGCCTGCAATGTCTAGGTCGTCGGCATATTCCAGGATCTGGCAGCTCTGATGGAAAAGCGACGCGTCCTTCCTGACGTTGGCTCTTCTGATGACTGCCTCCAAGACTAGGTTGAACAGGGCCAGTGCCAGCCCATTGCCTTGTCTAACACTTTTGTTTATATCTAAGGTGTCTGATGTCTTGCTGTTGACTCTAACCTTTCCCTTGGAGTTCCCCGTCATGTGTCTGCATACTTGTACTAGCTCCTCTGGTACCCCCAGCTCCTTCAACGACGTCCATATTTCTTTTCTTACGATGCTATCGTATGCTGTTCTGAAATCGATAAACAGATGATACGAAGGGATATTGAATTCCCATGACTTCTCCAGTGTAAGCTTCAGGTTAAACAGTTGGTTCGTAATTGCTCTCCCTTTCCTGAAGTCACACTGGTACATTCTTAAAGCATCCTCATATATGTCCTCGAGTTTATTACGTATGATGGACGTGGTCACTTTGTATGCCGTGCTTAGGAGAGTAATTGCTCTGTAATTTTGGCAATTGGTTAGATTTCCCTTTTTGGGAATGGGATTGATTAAGCCTGTTGTCCAATAATGGGCGCGCAGTAATAATCGTATCACGTATGCAGGTAGAGCGAGTAGGAAAGTCCTGTACTATTTTGCGATTTTTGGAATAATTAAAGAGAAATTAATTTAATTTTAAAACATCTGCCAATTTGCGCAAGTATAAGCGCGTGGCGAGAAAAGACATTTTAGGCCCAGTTGCACCAAAAGGCTTTAGGCGAAACTTAAAACTTTTGGCTTTTGGTAAAAACTAATATTATTTGGCATTTAGCTTTAGATTACAATTTGATTATTGATTAACTTACATTTTATAACATTTTTCTCCATTACTACATATAATGCATATTCATTTACTGGTCAAATTTCGACTTTTATTTTAGTAATCGTATGTATGTAACATAACTACTGATTTTAAAGACCTTGACTTTTAATTTTTCAAAATAAAAATGTAATATAAAAATTAAAGATTATTTATTTAATTTAAATTAGCTTGTTACACGTGGTATCAAAGTTTATCGAACATATACATTTTGAATATTCAAATAGATCAAAGTAGATACGATTCGAAATTGAAAATG
The DNA here is from genome assembly GCA_907163055.1 of Formica aquilonia x Formica polyctena. Taxonomy (NCBI): domain Eukaryota; kingdom Metazoa; phylum Arthropoda; class Insecta; order Hymenoptera; family Formicidae; genus Formica; species Formica aquilonia x Formica polyctena. The sequence goes on along the minus strand of CAJQTV010000332.1, from coordinate 20,262 downwards.
CAATATAAAATAGATTATTCATTCAATTTAAATTAACATGTTACACGTGGTATCAAAGTTTATCGGATATACACGTTTTGAATATTTAAATAGATCAAAGTAGATACGATGATGCTAGAATATATTTCAATGTTGCAACACGTACTTTTATCGTCATCATTGTGATATGAGAACTTGTACGTAATGTATTTTCACTGCACTTTCAGTAACCTAAAAGTAATTTCTCTTGTAAAAAATATCTTAAAAATGATAAAATGTGTTACTCTTTAATTAAAAGTTTACCTTATGTAAACCATAATCCTCTTCAGGAAAAGTGATTGGTGTAAGTGTGGATTTTAACAGTATTATAGATGATTTTAAAGGTGGCAATAAAGATATATCATAATCTTGTACAGCCATTAGATGATCGTAAACTGTTGTACATAAGAATTTTTGATTTTCAACACTTAATACATTGATCTTCTCCGAAAAGTGAGCAGTAAATAGTTCTAATTTTTCCTCCCATGTACTGCACTTATTCAGCTCTAACGCAGGCTGTAAATAACATAAATATTGTATTTTATGTAAATAATGATAAAATGGTAATCTACATTTAAAATTGAGACAATAATATGAAAGTTTTTACTGTATTTTCACATTTCGGATATACTACATGTCTGTATTCTTATAACTTAATTACTTTTTCTGTATTTTTGAACTACGTAAGTCAAATTATTTTGTTCATTAATTATTAGCAATAATTTATAATCAAGGATTACTGTTTTAATTTAATATCCATTTTACACATATGCTCAAATAATAAACACTATATTTCAATCATTGTAAATATTATATAATTCCTACATACTCATTATTATCATCTTTTCTTACTCAATGAAAACCATTTAAACAAGTTATTCAAAATATCTGTAACCTGTATTATATATAAATAAGATGATAAAAGATATTTTATCATATAAAAATGCATATAAGGCTTTTGGAACCATATTTAAATATTTTAATAAATAATTTTCTATATTTTTTCATATATATATTAATTGTATATGAACACAATTATGTAAACCATTTTCGTAGTAAGAAATCATAATGTGGTTTTAATAATTGACTAACCATTTCATTGTCAGATTCGAGATACATTTTCATGAAACGAAGTAGAATGTCATTTTGTAGTTCTTGTTGTGAAGTATAATTATGAAATTCAATCAAAAATTTTATCCAATCAGGAGCTCCATCTATAAGTAATAAGTAATAACCGTCCAACGAAATTCTTAGCTTTTAATAATCTTGCTAACTCAATAGCAATTAAGGATCCAAATGAATAACCCACTATTAAAAATTCTTTTTGATCTTCCATTTTCTCCATTATGTACTAAAAAAATAAACATAAGCATATATAAAAAAGTATATAAAGAAAGCGTGAGAATGTGTGTATAATCAAATATTGTTGTTTAAATACATAGCAATTTAAGTAACGATTTCAAATAGATTATCTTATAATTTCGTACAGGCAGAAGATATGCTGCTGATTTCGTTATTGAACGAGTAACATCCGGCATATTAAGTGTACCGTGTTGCAAACACATCGCCAAAGATTTTCGATTCTATCAATTTATATATGCTTGCAGATTCATTGATTCCTGGTATAAGGAATATTATGTTCCCAGCAACTTCTTTTTTGTATCTTTAGTTCTACATAAATATCTGGACTCAAATCAGAATCCTTAAATTTTTGTGTCAATATTTCGAAACCGTTCAAATTATTTGTAGCAGCTTCAGTAGCATCGTACATCTTTTCTTGCTCGGTTGCATTTGTCATTTTTCTAAGTGCAGCAAAACTGAGATTCCGAATATCTTGTTCTGTCAATAAAATATCAAATTCTCTCTCCAATGTCTGTTTAATTTCTACCGCCATCATTGAATCCATGCCTAGCTCAGCCAGTAACATATTTGGCGCCACTATGTTCATATTTTTCAATCCTATTTTAAAAATTATATATTTTGATATAATTATAATCAAACATTATTTCATCTTAATAACTATTGAAGCTTACATTTCTTGTATATTTTTTAATGCACTTTGTTATATCAATATAATATATTTTTAATAACATTATTAAATAAATATTTAGTTCGTATAAATGTTCTGTCACAAACTTTTTATATTATAGTTGTTCATAAACTCACCCAAAATATTTGCAACCGCTTCAAGTGGATTTATTGCTTGGCTAGAATTTTTTTTCTCAGCAACAATCATGCTGCTTACGACTGGCCGATCTTGTAGTAAAAATATTTCTAATGTGTCCAAACAAGAGGATATTCTTTGTTGCAATGTACCTCCAATAACAAGTTCTTTGTTATTTTCTTGCATATCTGCGACAAGCCCAACTTCACCAATTGCGCCCCACTGTATAGCCAAACTATGTAAACCTTCTTTCATTCTTTTTTCACAAATTCTTTCCATTACGGAATTTGCCATTCCGTAATTTGTTTGGCTTGCGTTACCTCTTCCGCATGAAACGGAAGAAAAAACGATAAAATGTCGAAGTTGAGTGCAAATTGTTCTCGATAATTCGTCCATCTTTTTCGTCGTCCATGCCTTTGATACGAAAGATTCTTTGAATGTTTGTGGGGATTGATTTTTGAATATGCCATCTTTTAACACAACTGCAAAATTGAATATAGCATCCACAGGACCTTGTTCTTCGACAAACTTTAATATAGATTCACAGTCTTTATATCTTGAAGTATCAGTACTTGTAACGATTTGTACATTTATACCGTAAGATTGCCATAACGCTACTCTTGATTGCTGATAACCGCTTTTTATCCCAGTTCACGAAGTCACTACTAGATTTTTTGCACCACGTACAATTAACCAATCAATTAATTCTAGACCAAAACCACCTAGACCACCTAAAACGATGTAGCATTCGTGTTCCAAGCAGTAGTACCGAGGATGTGCAAGTATAGGCGTATCCAAAGGTCCGTCTTCTTTATGAACTTTTATCATTATCTACAAATAATATTGATTTAATAGGATATTGTATTATATTTTAAAATATATATATATACATATCATAAACAGAAAACGAGGACAAACTTTTTTTAATAATATTATATAATATTATATAATATTATAAATAAAAACTAATATTAAGGATAACACAAAGAGAACAAAAACTGTGCTTTTTTGAGAATTTAGTATTTCAATTTTAGTTACTCTCTATTGTACGTATACTAAAAAATGATCATACTTTGCCAATATGTTTTCCAGCAGCCATATATCTAAACGCAGTTTCTATTTCATCCTTTTCAAAGACTCTTCTGCATAACGGTTTGATAGCCCTTTTCTTTATACCTTCTATTATTATATTCCACAATATTACTTTACTCTCTTGTTTTGCACGAAATAGATTATCCAACATTATACCGTAGAAATTAATGCCTTTTGAGAATGCAAATATTTCTAAAATATTATTGGAAACCATATCAAACTTTCCAATTTCGAGGAAACGACCACCCTTTGCTAAGCAACGGATGGATGCTTGCAGTTTTTCTTCAGCTAAAGAATTCAATACGATATCCACTCCGTGACCTTCGGTCTTCTGCATAATCATTTGTTCAAAACTCGTGTCTCGAGAGTTTCCGATATGATCCTCGGAAATAGAGGGAAATGTTTCTTTTATAAAGTGTCGTTTCTCGATACTCCCAACCGTTGTAAATACTTCGTAACCTTCGTAAAGTGCAAGGTGAATTGCTGCTTGACCAATGCCTCCCGTACCAGAATGAATTAACACTTTGTCGCCTTTCTCCATTTTACCTCTCAAATACAAAGCATAATAGCATGTGCTATATACGCAAGGAACCGTTGCGGCGTCTTCCACCGTCCACTCATCAGGTATGATCCAACTGAGATATTTATCAGCTACACAAATATTTGCAAATCCACTAAAAATAGTGATTTGTATTATTTATTATATTAAAGTTACATTTTAGAAACTTTTTTCATTTTGAATAATATTCTGTATATAGTAAAGTAATACAAAGAAACTTGCAAAATTTTTTAACAATTCTTTCAATGTTTTTACTTTATTAAAAGCTTCTTTAATTTAAATATAAAAAAAATTATTTTAAATTGTTTATTTACAAAAATATATTAATTGAGATCTGTGCGTATCACTATCTTACCCATTTGAACACAGTCCCATTATTCTTTGTCCATTTTTATTAAAACCAACAAATTCCATTCCGATTAAAATGCTATTATTTCGTTCGAGAGACGCGACAGAAGTCGAAATGAGTCTACTGCTAGCTATCATGATATCTCTAAAATTGATAGACGCATAGACTATTCTTATCAGATTTTCTTCGTCATTGCTGACCAAAGATATTCTGTTTTACACCCAACAAAAAGTGCTGAGATCACCTCGCACCTAAAATAAATAAATATAACGGTTATTTTAATCCTATTAAAATTACATTAAATCATTACTTAATTTATAAATAAAAATATCACAAAGCATTATTGCAATTTTTCTTAAATACCGAATCTTTTTGACGTGCCATTTGAGGAACATAAGCACTCTGTACAAGTTTTGGTTGTAGTAATGGTAATGGAAAATGCCTGTAAGAACCCCATATGCTACCGAAACGTATAACATTAATAGATAAATCCAGCTGTAGTTGCCTCATGTACAACGATTCTTGCAATGAAAAAATAGGCGCATCTTTATTTTGAATAAATACACCTCTAATCATTTTACCGCCCGGTTCTTTTCGCAAACAATTTACAAGGCCGATTAGTCCGCATTCGAAGTCCCCTTCTGCGACGACTATAATCCTCGTAGTTTTATTTTCTAAATCCATGAATGATTTAAGCCTGTCTATCCATGAGAATTCATAATTGTTTATATGCACAATCTGTAGATTCCTCTTATTAATATCGCGTATTTTCCTTAATAATATAATTGTCTTATCATTGGTGCGTTTCTCCAAAATTACTTTTAACCCATACTTATCCAGACATGAGTAGTCGTAGATAACATCCAATTCTTCGAATGTTAGAAGAAATCCCTTTGTCATCATGACAGATAATAATTGTTCATATAATTTGTTTTCATTTTTTATTAAAATTCCGGAACCTATAATCATCAAACAATTTTCATTTTTTGTCAGTTTATCAAATTCTATTGTAGAAATATTATCAGGCAAAGCGGTATCTTTGAACCGCTCGTGTGTTGCTACCAGTTTGATATCGGATTGAATTTGCGGTGAATCATCTATAACTTTATTCACAAATAAACAATTTAAATTCTCCGGCATCACTTGATCACTACCTTCCACAAATTCAATGATTTTTACGTTTATCATATTGTAACACTCGAGTGCAATATGCACCGACATTCTTGTTATATCCTCTAAAGACATTACATCTAGATCTCGATGAGCAACAAACTTGTATTCTTCAAGAACGGGATGGATCGCTCTTTGTTGGCGAGATATAGCTGTAGCCACGACGCCGCTTACTTCAATTCCTCCGGATATCAAAGCATCTAAATGCTTATAATTTTGTACAAGGATTTCTGCAATATTGATACAATAGCGCAATTTTATACATATAGTTTTCGAAAAATAATATCGGGCTAAGTATTGTGCACATTTATATAATTGTAAACATACGTTTTCTTCATTTGAAAGCTTTTCAATTTGTTTTATATAAAATTCTGGATCGATTACTACTTTACGAATTCTTGTTGGTACGAAGAGACTTCTCGAATCCAGTCCTAAAATCATCATCTGTAACATGTTGTCCAAAAATGTCGTCCAGTTGTCAGTCGAGACAATATGACCATTTTTTCCTTTAATTGACGCGCTTTTTAATCCACGAAATTCGCCAGTATATTGATAACCATGGAGCTTCAATTCTTTATAAATATCTTTCGTACTCATCTCCTCTTCATCATTGTCATTTCGATCAATAAATGTAATACATATTTTCTCGTCTTCGATATTAATTACAATATTCGTACTGTTCCAGTAACGACAGCATTGCTTCCTTCGATTATCTCGAATTTGCCACTATCTGTAAGAATATCGATATCAATTTCTTGTAAACCCAGTTAATGCTAATACTATATTTCTTGCTCAAATCTGCGGTCACATTATTGACAGATTGCTCTAACGATTTGTTTATTGGATACAAATCTTTTCTCGATTTATATTTTATATAATCTTATTTCTTATTTGTATTTTATGCAAAAGTTATTTCATTTTTTTGTATATTTTATTTGCAAGGTTAATGTAATTATACAAGTTACTTTTTTGCATTATAAGAGTTAAATTGACTGGACTTTGTTTTAATAATATTGTAGAGCGTAGAAAATTGACATCTTCAAATATAATTGATATATCGAGATAATTTTCTTTCTTTAACCAGCCGATCATCTGCCATATAAGTAAAAGATATCCTGTAGCCGGTAATAAATTTTTTCCATTAATGACATGTCCAGTCATATATATAAAATCTTCCTCCAACACATTAACAGTAACAATTGCTTCTCCTTTGTCAATTGTTCTTTCTCCGATATAACGATACGTATACCAATCTTTGGAATGATCCCATTTACAATAAATATCATTAATTAAACAATGTATAAAATATTAGTTCGCGTTTCTTTTACCGTCGTTAAAAATAATATAATTTAATTGTCTGCTTTTTAAAATTTCACTATTTTTTTATAGCGAATATGACTAAAGAATCTTAGTAGTGTAGTAAGGCCGGTTCTAACCCAGGTCCTCTGAGCGGAGCTGAGGGGCGAGGGGAAACCGGCGCGGGGGGTATGACGTCACGCGGGGGGATCGCGGCGAAACCGATTGGCGAGGGGTCCGCGGAGAGGGGGGAGGGGAACCGCGTCCTAACCGGTAGGCAAGGAGTCCATGGTGAGGGGGGAGGGGGACCGCGTCCTAACCGATAGGCGAGGGACCCGCTAACCTAACCTAACCGGTAGGCGAGGGGTCCGCGGAGAAGGAGAGGAGGACCGCACGAAATCGGTTAGCGAGGGACCCGCGGGGAAGAGGGAACGCACGCGAGTAGGTGTGAGAGAGATAGCGCGAGGCGTCTGCAATGTGTGGGAGAGGGATAGCGCTAATGATATTCTATGGGCGTGGGAGAAGGATAGCGCGAGGCGTCAATATGAGCGTAAGACAACGTTTGCATGCACGTTGGAGAGAGATAGCGCGAGACATGCATGTGGGAAAAGGAAAGAAGAAGGCGTAGAAATAATTGACATTTTTTAATATAATAATAAAAATATTTATTTAAAAATTGTGTATATCATATAATTGTATGTGTGTGTGTGTGTTAAAAAAATAATAAAATAATAATAATAAAACATAATAATAATATAAAAATATAAAATATACAAAAAGATATAAAATATGTATAATATAATAATAAGGCGGCGCTCCTTCTGAAACAGAAAAACATTATATTAATATAAATTTAATTTTCAATATTTAATATATTACGAATCTTAAAAAGAAGATACTTACATTATCCACCTGGGGCCGCAAGCTCTTCCTCCTCCCAATTCTCTTCCTCCTCCCACGCCTCTTCAGGCTCCCAATTTTTCTCTTCTTCATAGGGCTCCTCCCCAAAAAGAGGCCGCAAGTAGAAAATGTCCTCATATTGCGTAGGGTGCACGCATGCCCACTCGCGGGCTTCGCGAGTGTCACCCCACAAGCTTGCGTGCGCCCAACGCAAATTTCCTCTCATCCACCGCATGTATCGGCGGTGGATGACGTCAATTTGCACGAACTGAAGTATATTATTAATTAATAAATATCACACATAATCTCGCACACAAAAACACTGAACACTACTTACCAGATTAAGGCGAAACATTTTTATACACTGTTCTTTACTCACTGTCAGACACTTTGTGACGGACATAATGCCCGTGTACTGAAATTTAACATCTATATTTTAATTAAATGGCTGACGCCACAATCTAACAGCACGTACTGAAATGTAATACTCGCATACTGGGATAAGAAAGAGGAAAAGGAAAGAAGGAGGCGCAGAAATAATCGACATTTTAAATTAATAATGTTACGTCCGGCGGACTCCACGATTCTTTTCTTTCATCGTAAATAGAGATTAGCGGTATCTTAAGAGCGCATTACGCCTTGAAATAAACAAATGGAAACTGAAAGGCGAGACAAACTTTTCGGAAACAAAAATAGAGAGGATATATGATACAAACAGGAAACTAGAGCATATCTGATCTAAGAAATAAGCAAATTAATCAACCACTAAAAGCTTGGGTGACAAATTCTCTTACTAATCTAAATTATGGTTGACAGCTCTCATAATAAACAATTTCGGTATCAGGAATCTAAATAAAAACCGAAACGGATATTAAAAATGATATCATATGTGCTCGCTTGACAGATCTCCGTTACACGATATCTACCTAAGATAAAACTTAAGTAGATAATAAAAGGCATAACTCTCATTCAAATTGCAACAACTCTCCATTGGGCAAAAGCTAATTCTATAAACAAAAGCCTTCACCAATACCTAAGGTTCTAACACCTCCTATGCTAAAGGGCAACGCCTCCCAGCAACATCGGAGGGCGTGAATAAAAAATTCAATTCGCGAAAAATATTAACGAAACCAATGGAGAGGAGGAGCAAAGGGCTTAATATACTCCGAACCTTTCCTCGCGGCTCATTCATCATTCAGTTTTCAGTTTTCTTCATTTAGTTTTCAATATTCAGATTCAGTTTCAATTCAGTTCAGTTCAATTCATTAGACAGTTCGGATCTTTACATTTACAGTTCCGTTTAATTACAGTATATTACAGTTTCAGTTCATTAGTCAGTCAGTTAGTTCACATTTATTACAATTACGTATTTATAATTACTTCGACTTCAATTCTTAAAATTTTATACAAACTCTAAGTGTTTCGAAACCGCGTTGTTTGGTGCAAGAATTTAGACACTCAGTGCAAATCTAGAAGATCTTGTGCCAAGCGACTGCAGCGGCGATTGCGAGCCGCATTCCAATCACCCAGGTCGAGTCGATTCATCGAAACTCCTCTCGCCCTTAGGAGCCTTCCATTATCTGATTTTTTTTGTTACCAACGCACTCGATAAGTAGTAAGTGTTTTGAATGTTCTCAACTCTATTTCCTTTTTCTTTCACATTTATACATTTGAAATAATTCTTGGATTATTAATTATAATAAATCAATTAATAACTTCAATCATTTACGTTTCAATCTTAACTAACTTCCCTATTCGGGCTTCTCTTCTTTAGTTCTTTTAACCCCTTCTCTGAAATATTACCTTGGATCTCCTCTTTCTTTATATTGCCTGTCATCAAGGGTCACCTGTATTTAACAGAGCGACTCGTGATATTCTTCCGTCGCCAAGGGTCACCTGTACCTTACAGCGCGACTCGCGGTTTCCTATCTAATGTTAAGGGTCACCTGTATTTTACAGAGCGACTCGCAAACTTCCTACCTGTCATCACGGGTCACCTGTACTTTACAGCGCGACTCGCGGTTTCCTATCTAATGTTAAGGGTCACCTGTATTTTACAGAGCGACTCGCAAACTTCCTACCTGTCATCTAGGGTCACCTGTATTTAACAGAGCGACTCGTGATATTCTTTCGTCGCCAAGGGCCACCTGTATCTTACAGAGCGACTCGCGATTTCTTGTTTGTCACCAGGGATCACCTGCATTCAACAGAGCGATCCATGATTTCATTTGTCACATTCAGTCAAATCTTTCCTTCTTTTATTTTTATTATTTTTAAAATATATATATATATATATATATATATATATATATATATATATATATATATTCTTGTTACAAGGATAAATATATAAACTTTCTTTCCTTTCTTTCTGGATTTAAGAGTTTTTATTAATCAAATAAAGAAAAAACTCCAAGAATTATTTCTCAAATTAGAGATTTTCTAGCGACTATATAGCGACATAGCTTCTACAATATAATATTATTCATCATTATTCTTTCCTTAGTGGAAAGACAAAAACGGTCATCGCGAGCTGCTATCAAATGTTCGCGGAATCGTCGGAATAGGCGGTTACGGAAAGAATTGGCTCGGGCTCAAGCGAAACCTATTAACATTACTATTAAGGGCGTAGGAAAAACTAATATTAAAATAAAAATCACATACAACACACGCACACCAGACAGTCCTCCCCACGTACCAGAACCAACCCCTTCTCCCGAACCTGGCCCGTCAGGATCCCCAGCACCCTCAACTATCATCCTTAGTGATTCCCCCCTCTCGTCCCCTGTCCATCCAGAATCCTTCCATCTGGACGAACCCGAAAGCTCTTTTGAACAATCACCCGACAGCGAAATTGAGGGTGGACCCCGAGAACGGGATTTTGCCGATTTCTCCGATAACCAGAGCAATTCGGAGAGAGAACCCCGCGACTCCAGAAACGGACCATCTCACCTTGGAGAGGGGTCTAGAGCTTACGAGCAAGGGCTGACCGAAGAGCAATTTCGCCTTTGGGTCCTGGACCGATTTCCTCCCCTGACTTAACCGCTACCTGAAGGAGTATTCTGCATAGGGCCGGACCAGGTAGACAACGCGGAGTTACGAGGAGCGTTGGAGAGAGGTCTTCCAGACGCTATCATCCCGTGGTTCGTCCCAGGGCGATTATTCCCTGTCGCCGTCCCCATAGAAATCCTGAGAAAAAGATTTCCCCCTTCCACCGTCCATCTCGAAGAAATTCCCTAACTTCCCTTTATTCCGCCATAAATACAGATTATTATTATTACTACCAGAAAATTTTTGTAAATCCAATCAGAGCTATAAGATTAATATTAGACTGTTCCCGCACCGTTCTGATTGATGATCCCCGTACTTATGTAATGCGACACACACATACACATACACATACATACATCTTAAGAAAAATAAGTTAGTATATAAAATTATATATATATATATATCAATTATAATGATTAACAATAAGAACATAATATGAAGTAAAGAAAGAAAAAGACTTATAATCTATTAAAGTTAACTTTCCTTTTAAATTCAAAATTTTCTTTTTATGAATAAATTAGAGTTTTAATATTTAACATCGTGAACGTTTCTTTTTAACCCGACGTTTCTTTTTGCCTCCTCCCGCCTTAAATCCCCCCCTCGCTTCACTCTGCGGTGTACATCTGTGCCAGCGTAAGTGCTGGTAATCTGTCCACTAGATCCACCACGTGGTGACGGTGGAAGATCGTATTATTAATTGGGAGCAGAAGAGGGGGCTGCTTAGGCGTAGTGGTTTAGGATGGACGACTACTCGAGGAGGCTTCCATTCATACTGGTGACGAGTCAAGACTCATCGCTGAGCGGCTACTGGCGCCAATTTTCAATCGTTATGATTTGGACCGCTCTGGAGACGTGCTGGGGATTTCGTCTCTCCGTGGCAGTCGGCACTGCATCCATGGAGCGAGATTCCAACATCGCTCTGGAGTCGTATGTACTGTGTTAAAGTGGCGTAAGGTGTGAGGTCTGAATAGCTCAGTGGTAAGAGCAGTTGCCCGGAAAGCGAAAGACTCGGGTTCGATTCCCGATTCAGCCACTTGTACCTCGCATATTTTTTCAGACCCGCAAATGTTGCTTTCTAACAATTATTTGTCGGGCTGAGGAAGTGTGTAAACGCCCAACACAGATGCGACAGTGCCGCTGCCACGGAAGAGATGGATGCTTGGTTCGTGCCTCCTCCCGCCTTAAATCCCCCCCTCGTTTCACTCTATATTCTTCCTGTCGCATGAAATCGCACGAGGTCCCGCCCCGGGTAATAAGGATTCAGTTCCTTTACCAGAAAAGGGACCGCCGAGCGAACGGCCCTTTCGATAGAGTAAGAGCGACCCTTAAGGTCGTTGACCTATCTGGGGCCCTGGTCTGTTCACTCGAATCTAGGACACGCATCGTCTAGCGTGTGTCTAAGAGAAAACTAGGTTACGCCCTCCAGCTGACTTTCCTTTCATTCGAGTCTGGACGTAACAATAATAATAATAATATTTATTCAAAATTGTGTATCATATAAATGTGTGTGTGTGTGTGTGTGCGTGTGCGTGTGCGTGTGTGTATGTGTGTGTAAAATATAAAATATAAAATAATAATAATGATATAAAATATATATAATAATTATAACAAAATTTGAAGGTGACGCTCCATCTGAAACAGAAAAATATAAGTCTTATCAGTATAAGAATTTAAATATTATAAAATTTTTAAAAAATAGATACTTATAATTAATTCTTCGAGTATTTCAATGCGGTTCATAACGAGACATCAGCTGCGTTTTATATATCAAAATCCCATTCCTTGTACATCACTTCTTCATGATCTCTCAGGCGATGATCCAAATCTATTGTATTAGATTTCTTCAAGCCGATTTCTCGGCCTTGTACCATTTGTACAATTGAAGTCACAGGAGTGTTTGTCGATAGCGCCGGGACACGGACATCTATGGGTTTGTAATGTTTGCGTAACGAATGTCTTAAACTTTCAAGTCGCGCGATTCGGCCAAACAGCGATTGAATTCCGCGAATTTCTGTTGTAACATCGCGAGTCGATACTGTTCTTCCAACCACTCGAGACATTCAAGGCACGTTCTTTCCCATAACCCGCATGCACACGCCGAGTCCGTCTCTATGAAATCCTCCCATAGATATTGTTCTAATCGCGCAAAACGTTTGGAATCCTCCATATTTCCTATTCAAGTCTTTTCACAACACAAATTTTTGTCCAGCTTATACAATGCAAATTGGGCACATATTGCAGGGCATTGTCTGATACAACGGTTTTCTACACTCTGCGCAAGACGATCCTAGGATTAGTGCATAAACTTTCATGTTCTCGCACAACACGAATATTCGAAAATAAGTCTGAAATTCGCATAAAACAGTCTGTGCAAAATTTTTCGGTGACGTCGCTTTTATACTAAAAGTATATATAGCACATTTTCACCGCACCTAAACTATTTATTTCAACTCGGTTTAAAGTACGTTGCTTTATGTCCTCCGTAATATCAATACTGCAGTCACTATCGTAATCGGAATCCTCCGAAAGTACGCGGTCTTCGTCTGATGAATCGTCCAACAAATTCTCAAATGCCATCAAGTTGTCATCTTCGAGAATGACATCCTCATCATCATCATCAATAACCATAACTTCTTCGTCAGCCATAACACATATTGTTAAGATTGTCGTAAGGGCGTAGACGGTTGCGTACTATAACGTTGCACACTCCTCTCGATTATATATATTTTAATTTAATATCTTTTGTCTCCTTCTAATTGGAGTATCATGTCTCATCTACCTCATCATTTTTCTACATCTTTAGCAGAGTGTGTCGAGAAAAAGATTTAAGTTTTGCAGACTGTGCATATCTATTATACCGTTTTTATTCATACATAAAGGATGGGATAAATAATTAAATTCACAGATAATTAGTAAAATAACTTATTTATTACAAGCCTCGTGAAGAATATCATTTACAGCACATGTCAATAACTCGCAATCTATGAGCGATTCGCTGTTAAACATATCACTTTCATGTATCGTTTTTGCAGTGTCGCATACATTAGCGATATTATTCTGTTGTAAAACAGTTACAAATTGTTCGAATTTTTCATTTACAATATGCATATTTTCGCATAACCAGTAATACATATGATCTATGCATTTTTCAAAATCGAATAAATAGAATAGAGTTGGCGGTTTCATATATAAAGAATTATTGGATAATCCTATTTTTATAATATTCGAATCAGATATTTTAAACACTAAGAATGTTAAATCTCGAATTCGCAATGGGATTTCAGTCGATTGTAAAAGCCGTTCAATGTCCCCACGTTTCTGCATTAGCGATTTCCATGTTTCAAAAGGCAATATTATTTGATTGCCCCGATTATCGCCGAAAACCAATTCCACGCAAGATACAGCTCCAACGTTTATTCCAATGTCCAAATATTTGTATGACGTCGGGCTTAAGGCGTATCATCTTCCAAGTATACGAACTGCACGACAAGGCTCGGATGAAATGATAGGGAGTAATAAAATATTATTTATATAAATATTTAAAAGGTGTAAAAAAATATTTAAAAAGTATAAAATTCTATAAATTAATTAAAACTTACTTGTTACATTTCTTCTTCTTACACGGTGAAGTTTCATCAGCATCTTGAATCGGAACGTAATAATTCATGCGGCTTCCTTCAGTGGGATACATTTTTATATGAACCTTTCACACAAGTAGTCGATGCAATACTGAACGTATTAATAAACATATTAAAATATGTATTAGCGTTGCAAAATTGCAATGTGGTGGGGATTATTGCCGACGCGATATTTTTTTCAATTTTTCTATTCAAGCGCCGATGTACGGCTGCTTCGCGATGACATCATCACCAGGTGTGAGATTTAGCCGAATGCACAAAAATGCAATGTAATATAAAATTTTCAAGCGCCGATGTGCGGCTGCTTTGCGATGACATCATCCCTAGATATCAGAATTCAAACGCGCGTGTCAAAACATGACAAAATCATGAAATATAAGGATAATCCTCATGATTAAATTGCACTAACATACTTGGACAGCAGCATGTAATTTGAAACTTTCGCGATGCATCTTGGCTGAGATGACATCATCTCTAGACGACAAAAAAATGCAATAATCGACATTAGTCAAAATGTACGTGACAAATCGCGAAATAAAGATTTAGTTGATACACATGATGGAAAGAGACATCAAGATAGAATATAAAATCATGGTAAAGAGGCACACCTTGTCAGTATTTTCGCCAAGAGTTCCGAGACAAGAGATACTAATAAACGCATCTTGTTAGCAAAATTTTTGGCATAAAATTGGAAATATGGCGGGAAACAGTGCCGAACGAAATCTGCACGAGCAATCTGCATGGGTAAATTCGATCGAGGAGTACGTTGCGAGGGGGCAACAATGCGACGAATATATCGAATCGTTGGAAGAGCAAAGTCGAATCAAACGTCCACGATTATCGATCGGGATTCGACAATGGCTGATTGCCCGAATCGCACGACTCGAGGGATTGAAGAAATCGTTACGCAGGCGTTTTGTACACGCGGGTGCAGGATGCAGTACGCGACAACACGGATTGATTTGGCGAGAGATCGATACGGCATTCGAGAGCCGCATATTGACTGGTGCGGTTATAAATCATAATCATATCGAGTCTCGTCAATTTATCGAGGATACCAGAGACATTGTGCTCAAACACGTGCAAAATGTGATGAAAAAACGCTTTAACGTGAAAATTAATACATTGTTCAATGGTGAATCTGTAACGGGTGATAAACGCGCAAATAAAAGTATCAATACGAGAAACTATGAACTCTTTCGCACATCTGATTTACGCGAATGGTACGAGCGGCGCGTTGTCGAGCGCACTCTAGCATCGCTCGAAGAATTTCAGGAACGCGATAGCGGGTGGGCATTGTCGCGAATACTCGATTTAACTGTAAATATAAGTAAATATAATCCTTTGCGCGCGGGATGTCATATAAAATTACCGCGGGCGATAATAATGAAGAGAGCGGCGATCAACGTGCAATCTAATGACAATGCGTATTTCGCGTGGTCTGTGGTCGCCGCTCTACATCCAGCTGAAAGTTATGTTTATCGAGTATCTTCGTATCCTCATTATACGACAGTGCTAAATCTCCAAGACATTGAGTTTCCAGTGACTGTGAACCAAATTATAAAATTCGAACTTGCTAACGATATCTCAATCAATGTATATAGTATCGAGGAAAAGAACATTGTCCCGATACGTCTGAGTGAGCTAAAGAGAGACGTCAACCTGCTGTACATTGAAGACAACAACGTTGGACATTTCGCGTGGATCAAGAATCTATCCCGCCTCGTAAGCTCGCAATTGAGCAAAAAAGAACACAAGAAATATATCTGCGATCGGTACGTATATATTTAATAAATTATATTGCAGAAATCTTTGAACAAAAATTAAAAATTATTTCTTTTACAGATGTTTGCACTACTTTGGCTCGAACGACAAGTTACAGTCACATATGGTGGACTGTCGAGAGATGAACGAGTGCGCTATCCGATTACCGAGCGATAAGGACAAGTGGCTCACGTTCAACAACTATAATCGGAAAGAGCGGCTTCCTTTCGTCGTGTACGCCGACTTGGAGTGTGTTTTGGAGAAGAAGATGGAGGAAGAAAGAAACTACCAACATCATAAAGTATTTAGCATAGAATATTATGTACATTGTTTGTACGACGATTCGTTATCCGCATATCATTCCCGTCACGGTACCGATTGCATGTCATGGTTCGTCGAAGAACTAAAAAATTTAGCGCAACGTGTAAAAATTATTTTATCAGCTAATGTCCCCATGGTAAATTTAATATCTGATGAATGGGAAAAATTTCATAGCGCGACACAATGTCACATTTGCGAGAAACCATTCGTACAAGACGATAAACGCGTACGCGATCATTGCCATCTGACCGGGCGATACAGAAGTCCCGCGCATTCAAATTGCAATTTAAATTATAAAGATTCTTTTTGCATTCCAATAGTTTTTCATAATTTATCCGGTTACGATGCACATTTTATTATAAAGGAAATAGGTACAGCGTTCGAAGGGGGAATCGAGTTACTTCCGATAACAAAAGAAAAATATATATCATTTACGAAAAATGTTAAACTTAGCGAAGAGAAATCAAAAAATCATATTAAATTGCGTTTTATCGATTCGTATAAATTTCTCACAGCTAGTCTCAATAAATTGGCATCATCCTTGAATAAAGACAAACTCAAAATTTTAAAATCTAAATTTCTAAATTTATCGAATGACAATTTCAATTTATTAACACGGAAGGGCGTCTTTCCGTACGAATATATTGACTGTGTCGACAGGTTGCAAGATACGTGTTTACCACAGCGCGAATCATTTTACAGTTCCTTGACCGGTGACACAATATCCGAGAGCGATTACGCGCACGCCGAGAACGTCTGGAAGCGGTTCTCCATTCAAACGCTGGGCGAATATAGCGACTTGTATCTCAAAATTGATGTCTTGTTATTAGCAGACATTTTTGAAAATTTCCGCGAGAGTTGTATTAAAAGTTATGGGCTCGACGCCGCGTATTACTACACTCTTCCCTGATACACGTGGGATGCCATGTTGAAGCATACGAATATTACATTCGAATTGCTTAAGGATATCGACATGGTTTTATTTATCGAACGCGGAATACGCGGTGGTTTGAGTCAATATTCCAACAGATACGCACATGCTAATAACAAGTATATGCAATCGTACGATCCATCGAAACCTTCAACGTATCTCACGTACTTTGATGTAAATAATTTGTACGAATGGGCAATGTGTCAACCCTTGCCCTATGCAGATTTTCGATGGGTCGACGACGTATCCGATTTTGATACATCATCGATCGCGCTCGATTCGTCTATAGGCTACATCCTTGAAGTCGATCTCGAGTATCCGCAACGTGTTCACGATGCGCACACTGATCTACCGTTTTGCCCGACACGCGACAAACCACCTGGTAAGCGGCAGGATAAGCTGCTCGCAACCTTATATGATAAGAAGCGTTACGTAATACATTACCGCAACCTGCAGCAATGCATGCGACACGGACTTCGAGTTACAAAAATACATCGAATATTACAGTTTTCGCAATCTCCATGGCTTCGCAGTTATATCGAACTCAATACACAATTCCGAACACTTGCGAAAAATGATCTTGAAAACAATTTATATAAATTAATGAATAATGCTGTATTTGGCAAAACGATGGAAAATGTGCGCAATCACGTTAATATTAAGCTCGTGACACATTGGGATGGAAGATATGGCGTAGAGGCGATGATCGCAAAACCAAATTTTCATAGTAGAAGCGTGTTATCGGAGAATCTGATCGCCGTTGAATTGCGCAATCTCGAGGTTAAATTTAATAAACCAATCTACATGGGTATGTATATACTCGACATATCCAAGACATGTTTGTACGAGTTTCACCACGATTACATGGTACCTATGTAACAAGCCGCTTTCGCGAGGCGGGCAACGGATAACTCGGTCGGGATCCTGGGTTCGTGAAAGTGGTATCGAGACACGAAGGCGATTTGATGTTTGGTAAAAATGTAATTTATTGCGTATAAATGTGTGGTGATACAGCGTGAGTGTATGTCTATACATACGAGGTGTGTGAGGTGTGTGAGTGTATGTGCGCGCGAGACGAGTGACGAGTGCGAGAACGGATAATGTATGTGTGCGAGCACGTATAAAGTATAGATGCGAGTATGTACAATGTATGTGTGCGGTTACGCAATGTATGTGTGCGAGTACGTATAATGTCGGTGTGCGAGTATGTATAAAGTCGGAGGGTGCATACAATGCACCGCGATCGTGCGCAGCGCGGTTTGCGTTTTCGGGTGTTCGGTCGCGTATCGATTATTAATCGCGCAGCGTAAATCCGGCAGGAGCCGTTAGCGGTCGGGTGGTCCTTTGCAGTCGCGTCGGTGGGCGGTGGACGGTCCTTTGACGCGTGTATCGATTTCGGGTGTCGATCGGTGACGCGGTAGGGCGCGGGTCGGCCCTCGGCGCGGGACTTAGCGCTCCCGTATTAATGGCGCGTCGGCCTTAATTATGGCGGCTAACAGTCGGTCCGTCGAGTTGTCTCACGGTCGGATTTTATATTCGCGTATCGGGATCGCGGGTGCGGATTTCGGGAAGCGTCGGCCGACGAGAACTCCCGTCCGTGGCAGGGAACTCCCTTGCCACGAGAATGTTGCCGATGCCTAAGGTGAACGGAAAGCTAGCGAGGGGCCGAGAACTCCCGGCGGGGTCGAGTACGCCCGATTCTGTACCTCTTAATTCGTTCGGAAAGGATCGCTCTCAGAAATGCCGTAATTTCCCGGCGGAGGCTGGGTACTCCCAACCCCGTGGTTCTTTCTCTGGTGAGCGGTTAAGGATCTCGGAATTAGCTCAGGCGTCTTACAGGCGGATCGGAGGATCTGGTCTCGATAATTAGAAACGCGCTCTATTTATACTAATTCTTCGGCGCGCGCGTCTGTCGCGTATTGTTCTAACGGTAATATCTCGAAGCGGCGTGCGCGGCTCGGGTATTTTCGGTAACGGTCGGGTCGGTTACCCGAGTGCGTCGTCGATTCGAGATGTTTATGCGCGCCTAACGGCGGTTTAATAAACGCGTGTTTCTGTTATCGTTTAAAAATGGGCGCTCGGCGCCTCCGCATTTGCCCGACCGGTGTTCGTCGGGCGGCGGACTTCCGGCGGGTCGGCGGCCGGGTACGGTTTCGTAAAGATGGGGGGATGCATCGTTACACCTATGTATCGAGAGAAATGTAAAGTCATGTACACCGACACCGACGGTCTCATATATCACATCGAGTGTGAAGACGTATATGAGAATATAAAGCGCAACGTCGACAGATTCGATACCAGCGATTATGCGGTGGACAATGTGTATGGTATACCGCTCGCGAATAAAAAGATACCGGGTTTAATGAAGGATGAAAATAATGGCGCCATCATGACCGAATTTGTCGGGCTTAGGGCAAAAATGTACGCGTTGCGAGTAGATGGTAAGAAAGACACGAAAAAAGTAAAAGGCGTCAAGAGTAACGTCGTCGCGAGAACGATAACATTCGACGATTACACGCAGTGTTCGAACGAAGAGATTGAAATGACGCGTCAGCAGTCTTGTATAAGATCTAAATTACACGAAGTATACACTATTCGCGAGACAAAAATTGCTCTAAGTCCGTATGATGACAAGCGGTATATCGTACCCGAAACCACCGACACGCTACCGTGGGGACATTATAAAATACCGTTGTAAATAAAAAGCATGTATATTTATTGTAAATAAAAAATTACGTATATTTATTGTAAATTAAAATTATATGTATATTTATTGTAAATTATATGTATATTTTATAAAGTTTACAATTTTGTTTATATTTGTAAAATATCTTTAATATTATTGTTAACATATTTATAATATATTATTTTTATCTATCCAAGAGTTGTGTGTAGCATCAAATCTCAGCCATTTCACATAAACCTTGTCACCCTTTTTGCGTATCACCTTTTCCACGAAATGTACGTCGGGATTAGCAACGCGTTGTAACTCGTATTCGTAAAATCCGC
>CAJQTV010000331.1:0-97922 GCA_907163055.1 Formica aquilonia x Formica polyctena | reverse complement strand
CGAAGGCATTTGCCGGGTGAGGAGGTTTGAGTGCTCTAACGAACCTGAGAGCTATGCCGGCGGTAATGTATAACGTTTTCGAGTGAAGCAAGTTTGATCATTCTGATCAAAGAAATATTTTAAGTAAGCGTTTGATTGATTGATTCAGGGCAAAAAATTTTATGCTTTAAAGCCAAAATAACAACAAAAAAGGAAGATGTACTTTATATTAATTATATTATTAATATACATATATTTATATTAATCAGATTCTGTTAAAACTTATTTTTAATCAAACATATATTCATGGTAAATTGGATTTAATCGCTCTCAAAGCGATCAAACTTGCTTCATTCGAAAACGCTAATAGTTACCGGTAGAGTCATTCATGCCGGACAGGTCGAAGGGGAGGAGTCAGACTAAGAGAGATACCGTAATTATTACATATTTATTATATTAATGTTTTTGAATAAAATAGAAGCAAAAAAGACAGTAATCCAAAATATTTTCATATTTCCTCGGAACTTAGAAATATCTTGATATGTGATACGACATCGAAAAAATTAATTTCTGAGAAACAGAAGTCTATCTACTATAATTTTTCTATAGTTTTGTCAGAATGATATTTTATCTTTAATAATTTTTTTTTTATTATATATATATATATATATATATATATAAGATTTATAAAAATTTATATTTTTATATATTAAACTTTGAAGGTTTAAACTTTAAAGTTTAATTTAACTTAAAATCTTATTACTTTAATTAAAATGGTAATTATTAATATTATAAGTCATTAAATAAGAAAAATTATTAAAGATAAAATTATTCTGAAATATAAAGAAAAGGTAATTTTTTAAAATTAAAAAAATTAAATTTTATAAAATGGTTTAATTTTATAAAAGGAGTTTAGATTTATATATATATATATTTTTATAAATCTTTATAAAGAATTATAAAGGAAGGTAATTTTTTTAAATTAATGAAATGGAATTTTATAAAAGGATTATTAAAAAGTTTAGATTTATATATATGTATATATGGAAAGAAAAGTTAAAAAAAATTGGAAAATGTCCGTAAAAAATGCGCGCGCCTATGTTGTTCTGGTAAAAGAAAAAATGGAAAAAAACATTTCGAAACATTTACCGTTTATATCCATCATAAGGATCACAATTTTTACTGTCCTATGGAAAAAGAAATACGCGTATACGGTCGCGTTAAAAATATACGTGACTCAGTATCGAAAGTACCTATACAAGCACCCAACACACTCAAACGGCAATGACGCGTTAGATTAAATGTGACCTTCGTTAAAAAAGATTTTCAGGTCGCAGAAATATGATTCACAATCGCGCGTCGTCCTCACAACTCTGAATCATTACGCGTCATTGGAGAGAATGTCGATTACACACGTCTCTCCTGGCTATTCGTCGGCCAACTCCACAGGTGTATAGAAGTTACGATTTATACACCGAAACCCACGCACACGAGCATTGAACAAGGCAAGTTACATGCAATACCGTACAAGCCGGGGGTTGATTTGCGACAGCATACGCAATTTCGTAACGCGTATCATCTCTCCCTTCGATCGCTTATAGTTAGAATATTAGCATAATGCAATGAATTAGCTAATCCTTTAGCGATATTTGGAAGTAATAACAAATGGAGTATCCAAATCACAATTAATAATAAAGAATAACGGAAGCATTTATATATTATTGTAAAGTAAAACTTGTTTACATCATTTATAGTACATTAAACATTCATATAAACGCAGATTTGGTAATTGGTAATAATATTTATTAAATATGTAGATAATTATTGGAATAGAAAAATGGCAATATAAAACACAGAAATATTTTTAATTTATTCAACAAACTCTTGTGACAATGTAACTTTATTTTGTTACCCTTTTTCTAAATTTTATAATTTAAGAATTTCTATATTTTATGCAATAATCTTTTTATATTTAGAATTTTATGTAAATTTGTTAATACTACATACAAAAAACATTAATATAATAAACATATCAAACAAATCAATACAATAAATAATTTTTTTAAAACATTGAAATTTCAAGTGCGCAACTCTAGAGAATATGTGTATTTTGAATCATGTTTTATCTAAAATGTCCAATTCTTGCCAGAGTTATATGTAAAATGATAATAATAATAATAATAATAATAATAATAATAATAATAATAACACAATTAGGAAACTTTGATACAATTTTTCTATGCTGAAAATACATCGAGTTTCGCTGTCAATTCGAACTGCAAGAGCCATCTAACGAAATAGGTACGATCGGTAAACGACAACGCGTTACCAAGGAACGGTCATTCCAGTGTTCACCGACGAGATGTTAAAGACAGCCAGCCTTACTCGCGTAGCTTGAAAAATCCGTTGTACGCTAACTCAGGAGATATACAATCTCATTTCATACTACTTTATCAGGAAGAACTCTCTTAGTATCGCGGTGTAATTTTGTAGATGGACGTAACGTCGATCATCAGGGATCATCGTTAAAATTAGCTTTAGCGCTAATTAACGTAATGCGTCAAATCAAGCTTATTAATTTCTTTGCAATTTAAATCTTTCAATTTTTGGATTTTAGAATTTTTGCAACTACAATTCTCGGAATAAATTTCGATCCTACGATTCTCCAGATCAGCAATCGTATGATATATCATAGGGTATATCAAGAATCGATTTTTTTTTCAAAATCATTTCAAGTATTAAATTCGCGGCGAAAGGCATCGCCTCGGAACGGGAATCGGTGGTATTCGAGCGATCGATCCGATAATTTTGCATCACGATTTATTATCATTCTTAGTAAAGAGGAGGAGAAAGGAAGACCGCGATGTTGCTGCTAATTTGGATTTATGTTCGCGTTCGCGCACGTATCTCGAGATGGCTGTCGACACCTTGCTCGCCGATCTATTTTACAGAGACGATGACTTTTCTATTGCAGCAATATATAAGAATTAAATAGCTCTAACTGTCATTAATTCACCGAATTTTAGCGGCGTATTTACTGCATAACATTTTTGAAGAAACGCAATATCTCTCTGAGATACATATATTATAAAATTACATTATATTCTCTAACAAATCAAAGAATAGAATACTTTTTCATATGATGTAAATTTTTTATTTAAAATAGAAAAATAATATTTGTTTCTTTTTCTTAAAATATATATTTTTTAATAATACAAAATTCATATAAAAAATTGCAAAAAGATATTTGGAAAGAACAATGGTGTTCTAAATAATTATGCGCATCTACATGATAGCCAAGAGATTCAACCTCGATAAATTATATAAAATAAAAAAATATTTTTTATCTTTACACTCATTATTTCAGTGATGTCTTTTTTCTGAATTTCTTAAAAATAAAAATTTTTTCTCAAGTGTAAAAAAAACAAAAGTTTTCGAAGGAATACAGCTTCTAAGTTCGGATGTGTCTAGTTTTACAAAAAAATAAATTTTTTAAATCCCATCGCGCGAATATAAAATGACAAAATTAAAAAAGAAAAAATTTAAAATTGCGAATGTATCTTTTTATATTTTTTAATTCTAAACTCTTATAATCTCTTAAAAAGTTCTAATCGAGAGCGAAGAAATTACTCTAAATTACCTCTTATCCCCGATTGTATAATACTAGTCAAATTTTTACGGATATCCACGTAATGTATTTTACGCGCAGATTGATTTACCCGGCGGCTGATTCTCGGTCCTTCGCACTTTCGCGCTCCTCTCGCGCTCTCCCATATAGCGACTGATTTATTCTCGCGGTCTCGATATATCGGAAATCTCTGTGCATTAATTCCACCTGCGAGTCTCGGGATCCGCTTTCGCGATCGATGCTTGATTTATTTCATCGGTTGAATTGACGTCGGCCGTTGCTCGGACGGCAACAAGGCCGTCATGCCGATACTTGGTACATGCAAGCACACTCGAGGTGCATTAATCGGAGCGTCGACCATAAGTGTCATTTTGCGAAACGAAACTTATAGCCTTGAAGGTTCTCGCTGCTTTGATATTTCAGTTGACTAGAAACCATCGCAAGATTGCTCAACAAAAGATTCCGCCGTTAATATCTTTTCATCATTCCATTATTAAAATCTGATACGTTGAATAAATCGAGATTTAGACGTTTCGCGATAGCATATTATTTATCATTTTCTGTGAAGCAAACATAAAAATAAATTACATATAAATTAAAATATATATAAATCTTAAATATGAATTTCGTATGTATGTGTGTGTTTGTGTATTCTTCAAATATTTTTTATACATTAAACTCTAAGTAGATGATGTATATGATGACAAAATTCAAGATTCTCTATTTATGATTATATAATATAAAATATATATTTAAAGAAATATATAATAAAATGCACACATATAGATATAAAGCATATAGATATAGACATGTATTAGGATGATAAGCGGCACATAAAATTATGGATATAATTCGGTCTTGAATCTCCGTTGCAAGTCACAGATCCCAGGGGGTATACAATTATAAATATAATTAATTACCTATAATTTAGTGCCCCGAATTGTAAGTCTAAAAAGTGAACTTAAAGTCGCGAAAAATTTTCACGATGATTTGTGCAGAAATTCCTCGATTTTCTTCTTTCTAATATTGAATGCAGGTCGATGCACTCTCGGACGCAACGACGAACGAAGCGCGTGAGAAACGCAGCGAGTGCACGCCGCGGACCCCGCCGTTACGACTCTAGCGTCGGATGCAACTTTGTATGGAAATCCCGATATGCGATAAAGCGCATAAATGGACGAACGTGACGGGGAAAGGGAGGAGGGAAGAGAAAAGTGGGAAAATATGTGATCCAACGGATCGGGGCGGACGGGGGCGGGTGGTAGCCGAGGCACCGGCCGAGGTCATCATTATCCACCATTATCCGGTCCCGGCCAACCACTGTAATCCGTATTTCATTTTCTGCCGATTTTTTGTCGCCGGCCGCGAGGAGCGGTTACGGGCCCCCGAGATTATAGGCCCGCTACGGTGACCGATAGTTTCCGCGATGCAACGGAAAGCGCGAGCCGAGACGCGACGCGTCTGGGCGGAGTGTCTTTATCCCCTTTGCGAGCCCCCTTTGCCAGCCTGTCCCCCTTTGTTCCCGACCTGTGCGTTGCGATGGAGCGGGTCAAGAGGCTCGAGGGCTTTAAACTAAAAAAAAAAAAACACATTTTTTAAAAAATTGCAATAAATAAAAAAGAAACATAGAGAGTTCCCTTTGTATGATTTAAGAGAAGCAGAAAGAAATTTATTATCGGCTTTTTGATTTTTGCACGCAATCGCTCGATTTGGTAGATCTCATCTTTCCTCATCATCTGGCATGTATCTCCGTCCGTAAAAAAATCTCTTACATCATATATTACTGTTTAGTATAAACAGTAGAATACCTATGCGCATTTAAGAAAATAAGAGAATCTGTATTTGTGAATGCATCGCATCGACTCTTAAATTACTATTCTCCTCATTTATGAACATCTTACAAAGTTCACCAAGCGCATCAAATAATCGTACATCATGGGAGAGAAAAGAGACTCGACTTGCGAACGTTCTCGACTTACCTCTTGAAGAACAGACGCGAGATATAAATCGGGACTTGTTTCTAAAATAAAAATTGCAACGAATCAATACGCAATCTCGCGCGCAGAGTATCTCGTTATTTGATCCCCAAAGTGCACCAAGAAGGCCTAATCTCTCTTGCTCTCTCTCTCTCTCCCTCTCTAGTTGCCTTAATACCATAACGCTCATCGAGATCGTCCTTCGCAGATCGATCTCCGAAGCGAGACAACGTGTGTCGCTCGTAATGAATCTTGGTTGTTGCATAATGAGAGCATAAATTACGCGCTCTCGTACGAGAGCTTGCTCCTTCTCTCCTCCCCCTCCTGTGTGTGGACCCCCTCTTCTTTCCCGCACCGCTATCGCTGCGCCAGGCAAGCGCAATAAATTCCAACGTATAGACAACGGGGGCCCCCGCGGGGTCCCCGCCGTGTCGTCCGTAAACGCGCGCACACTGGCGCTCGTTGTTCGTATATATTTACCTGGCAATTAGTTTTGCGGAGAATGTTGTTGTCCTTGGTCGTACAGACAGAGCGAGCGTGAACGCGCACGCGTCCGCGCGCTCGTTTGCGGGGGTGTCCTCGTCGCCGAGAACAACAGCCGAGAGGATCTTAAGGAAAATTTATACGCCTCACTCTCTCTCTCTCGATGATTGTGCCGAGTTACATTTAGACTTACGTAAAAAAAAAATTGCATTATATAACTTATATATGATGAATATTTTCATATAATTTGTTTTATTATGTACGAATTATATAAATTCACAATCTTCTGGAAATAAGATTGTTTTGTGTAATCTAATGTCAGAGAGATTGTGGGTATCCCCCCCCCCCATAAATTTTCTCTTTAAAAACTTACTTCATACAATTAATATACTTATACACACATATATTAATTGTATTAAAGCTTTCATAAAAATATAATTTTAGTTATAACAAACGCAATAAAATGAAGTTTTATTTTAAATGCATTGAATTTTTCTTCGTGTTTGTACTAACATCTTTATTTGATTCGCGTTTTCTACTGACAGCGCATACATCTTTATAATCATACGCCGTTATATCGTGCACGTTGATAAGGATACCGTTCGTATACGAAAGGAGGAATCGTGACGCCGATATTGGTCGGAGGTTTTCGCATCTAAACGAAAGAGACCCGCGTTCTCTCTTGAATTATGCCGTTCGGTCTTGGATTCTTCGCCAGCGATCGCGAAACAATGAAGGTCCAATAAAAATCGCGAAGACTCATTTATCGCGTCTATAACGAGACGCAACTCTCCGCGGCCGCGCTTATGGTTGCTGCTATAAGACCGCGGCTATCGCTTCTCTCGCCCTTTGCGCCCCTAGCCCCTACCGCCGCGTTAATCCCCTTTAACACCGTGGTTAAACCTCGCACCGACCCGAGCGATATCCGCCGCGATAGATCGAAGCTGGGCTCACTCCTCCCTCCTCGCAATTTTTATTTCCCCGCCACCGCTCGACGCGAGGTGTTGTTGCAACAAGGTGTTAGATTAATTGCGCGATTAAATTGTCGTAAATCTCGAAAAGGGACGCCCATTCGCGCCGAGGGTTGCGATGAGAGAAAAAGAGAGAGAGAGAGAAAGACCGCCTCCTCGTGCTCTTCCTCGACGTTTCCAGAGCGATACGAATCTTTATGGCGGCGAGATTCTCGCCTTCCCTCTTCGCCGAGGTTCTTTTCTTCCTTTCGCGCAGCAAGACGTCGATTCTGAAATTAGAATGCCCATAGTTCGCCGGTTGGATTGCCCCCGAGGGGAACTCTCGAGAGCAAATACTCCCTCATCGTGGCTATCGGCGAGTAATCGATAAAGTCTCATACGCGCGAGTCGCTCGCGGATAAAAAGATATCATGTACCAAAGAAATTAATATCTTAGTCGGTATTTTCACCTGTTAAATTCTTCGCGATGCTAAGTTATTCCGTTATCAATCTCGTTCAAAAGTATCGAGAAACCATTCTTTTCTACGAGTATAATATTTTAAGATATATCTTAAAGTATAATATATATTTAGGTATATGTGGAAAACAAGAAATATTTTTTATCGACTTCTTAGCGTAAATATAGTATTTCAATTAGAATAATTTTTCTTTTGCTGAAGAATAATGGCTATGCGAAATTTGGAGATAATGATCGGTACAGATTTAGTCGCCATCGGCGACAATTAGAAATTCAACCAAAAGACTTTCACTTCGTCGCTTTCGCTTCTTCTAAGCGCGATTCGTGACATGTTCAAAAAATGCGTTCCGTTACTTCAGCGTTGGCGTAACGAAAGTTTCCGGGGGATTCCGGATGATACAGCGCAAATTCCAAGAGAGAGGAGATTGAACGGAAGGGAATAAAATAACAAACACGCGAAATGTACGAAATTTTTATTCCTTTTTATTTCTATTTGTTTCGCGTGTTAGTAACTCGCTCCGAATGTCGGCAGCATGAAAAATATCGGCGTAAGAAAATATATATATATATTTATATATGTGTGCGTATATATTAATATTAACATTATCATTATTATTATATTATTGCTCTCATCAAAGCTCATCTCAGCCCACGCATTCTATAATCGACGTGTTAAATCTATATATATCTTCAGCAAAGATTTTCGAGAAGATTGTCGTGTTCTCGCGATCTCAATACACCGACGTGCTTTGAGAAGAGCTTTGATCTACAATTATTATCTCATGCGATACGCCGTACCCAACTTAATCTCATTACAACAGTCAAAACATGAGTATATAAATATATATATAATATATGCATATGTATACAACAATGTCTTTATTTGTAGTAAGATCGCAGTTAAGGAAATCAACGCTTAATGCTAATTAAATCTCTGCTCATATAAAACCAGTAACGCTTAACCTACGATTATTATACAAACATATATGTATATATATGTATATATAATATTACTCGTTAGAGTCGCGAATATGTACATTTTAATGCGCGCACATCGATAATCATCTACTAGTTAAACAATCTATAATTATATTCTGATTGCCGAAGATCACTAGGATAATGGAAGCACAATTTTCTCTCAATTTGCCACATTCCGATCTTTTTCTCAAGCAAGATAAATTAATTGCACTGGTAATTTCTAATAAATTCCAATATCAGTAATAATAACAGTTCTTTTTATACATACTTATCCCTTCCTATAAGATATTTGGTAATGGAAGTAAATAATGAGAAGAATGATTTTTTCTGTCTAACAAAAATATTATCTTGTTTGTAATATAATGGAACTTCAAGCTAAGATTCTGCTAAAATAAAATCTACTTGTGTAATTAATTGAAAAATAAAACTTTCTTGGCTATAATTGCAATTTTCTGATTTAATTCAATAAACTTTTTCTTTTTGAATCGTTCATGTCTCAATATTAATATTTGACGATCTTACTAAAAAATCTTTTGAATTTTATATAAAAAAATATGCCTTTTAACAAACATTGTTTACAAAAATAATATTCGCCTTATTGCCCTTTATAATGGACAAACAATTTTCGTTTCCACATATATTAACCAAAAAAAATTGGTTCTTCTTATCAATTTTCTTATTTTATACGACTTTACCTTAAGAGTTATTAATTTAATAAATAATAGTTGATTACACAAATATACACAAGAGCCGCGCTTTGCGATACCATATTGTGCGCAATTGGGATCTATTCGGTATTATTTGCATTGTTATTTCACCCGATTTTATTATTTTCCGCTTCTTTACCTAACTGTGCAAAAGTAACCGCGCTCTTCAATTTCATTCCTGTTTCTATTATTGTAGCTACAACGGGATTAATCTTCGGGGGATAAATCTTCCCCGCCTTCGGGTTTTATCGCAGAATTGAAGAATCAACTACCGTTAAACTTATAAAATATACAATATATATGCGGTAGAGCCTGGCACGAAACGGATTGATGACTCTCGATATATAAATGTAAATTTTTAGCGACTTTAGGATTCGTGTTGTTTCATTAAGAGAAAAAAATATTTTTTCTTATATTGTTTGTGTTAATAGTTTTATATAAAGTAATAGAAAGAATTTGTATAAAGATTCTCGTCGAAGTAAACGAAATATTAACGTCAGACTGTTACATTTTCTCGCGACTTTCGAAAAATTGAAAGAAATATGAGGTAATTCATAAACATCGATTAATTTTTAAAATATTTTTTTTCAATTTCACACACAGTTTATTACAGTCGAGTTTCGAGATCCCGCCTCGGTCTACTTCCAATTTGACGAGCGTTCCATACTAGGCCGCATAAAAAAAATAATGCACGTGTCGTAGAAATCTAACAGCCGTGGAAGCGCGCTTTACGATCTAATTACGCGAGCAAATCCATTTCCTCGATAGAACTACCTGACATTCGCCATATGTTCTTTGGCATCAGTTTCTGTATTCGAAACAATTGACTCGAATCTTTCAGCAGTCCAAACGCCATCAGTAAAGAATCATTGCTCGTTACGCGATAAATGTCAATTCGCGACATTATCGCGAAAAAAATTAGCAGCCTTGCCATTAAGCGCATCAAAAAAATAAACAATAATTAACTGCAATGATGGGATGAAACTTGGCAATACCGATATTTTATAAAAAAAGTATAAATCATTTAAATTTCATTCTTTTTAAGGAGCCTATTTTTCTTCTACTCGTCACAATTCTGAATAATGACATCATAGTGGACTCAGAATGATTCAAGTCCGACGGTAATGAATGCACAGATGTAATTGCACTGTTCATCAATTGCATCTTTGCACGGTCGAGGAAAGGCCGCGTAATAATCCCCGTGATATTAAATTCACGATCTACACAAGAAAACTGACAAGATGAAATTGATATCAGTCACAGAATTGACATCAACGGCATGTCAAAGCGCTAAAGAGCGCACTTTCTAGTAAGATTGTTTTATATCTTAAAATATATAAATATATTGGATAAAATAATATAAATAGATAAAACGAATAAAATGATTATGCCGCAAACATCCATATGTACAACCGATCGGTGAGCGAATGTGAACACGTTAGTATGAATGCTATACTTAACTACGTTGAAAAATGCGTGAAATTAATCGTGTTATTTGTATCTTATATCCATTAAAATAACGTATTCGAAATCGCAATAATAATAACGAGCTTGCTAAAATATTTTCTTTCGGATTTGTTCAAATATACAAAGATAATGCTTTCTTAAGGAAAGTAACAGAAAAACAAATATGAATTATATGAATTACGCGAACGGATATTATTCAGACAATATGTGCGATAGAAATGGAGAAACATGTAATAAGATTTTTTCATCTCGAGAGTGACAAACTTGCGCTAAACGAGAATAATGAGCGTCAAGGAAAGCTGTATAAAATACAATGCGCGAGAAAGGTTCGTACAAACTATAAGCACAAGAGATGGACGCGATTTCGATGTCGTAATGATACGCAAACGAGAGAGAAAAATAGGAAAGAAAAAAAATTAAAAAATCTCTTCGAGTAACCTAAGGGAGGCTCACGTGAGCCCCCAATACACTTACGTAGCTAAGTCATCTTAAAGCCTAATCGTTCATGGAACATACAGCATTTAATATATCATAGATATATGGGACCAAAATCACCAGCACCAGTCGTTGCGTCTAGGACGCCTCGAGCGCAACACGATCGTCGATTAATTATTCTCTCAAACGGCAAGCTCTCGATCGATGATCTACGGGCGACTCTTGATCGAGCGAGATTTTCCGTCCTACGTCGCGATGCCCACGGCACATATCTAAGGCACGCTCTCGACGACTTAATAAACACCTCCTCAAGTGATAAAAATATTTTCCCGAACTTTACGCGTGCCAGAGATTATAAAATTGCAAAAATGTTGATTAAAACGACGTTATCAGGCGGCTAACAGTCACATTTCAACGACGTTTTGACACGTTTTCGATAGACCTCTATTTGTACCTATATCTCTTTCGCGACGTGAGCACGGAATGACGGTGGTGATTATAGCGATTGGAAAAAATGTTTGGTATAAAAAATAGAATGTTCCATTTCTGTTTCGTTGCTTCCGTCGAGAGAACAGATACCACGAGCAGCAGCGAATAGTTCCGCACGCTCAGAGTATCTCGTCGAATATATATATATATATATATATATATATATATATATATCGTGCGTATTGCTCGGACAGCTCGAGGACACCCGACAACTGGTGCCGACAAGCGATCGTGAGAATAAAGAGAAAAGAGTCATTTCTACCCTTTTCTCTGGCGAATCTCTATCCACTCGCATCGTCGCTTCGCGATGAGAAGACTTCGTCGAAGCGCAGGAGCGATTCGATAGAGAGAAAGAGAGAGAGAAAAAGAGAAATCGCATGCATATACATATCATTATTGAAAGAAGAGAAAAAAAACTCGAAAACACAACGCAAGAAACAGAAAGAAAGAAAGAAAGAAAGAAAGAAAAGAGAAG
This sequence comes from Formica aquilonia x Formica polyctena, assembly GCA_907163055.1. NCBI lineage: Eukaryota > Metazoa > Arthropoda > Insecta > Hymenoptera > Formicidae > Formica > Formica aquilonia x Formica polyctena. The sequence goes on along the minus strand of CAJQTV010000331.1, from coordinate 85,877 downwards.
AAGAAGAAGGGAGAGGAATAAACGTAAGGCGAAAGTGGTCGCCCAAAACGGGCGTACTAAGCGGACCCGGCCGTGGCCTCGGCGTTATCGTCGCGGGATAACATCGAACACGGCAGATCGTCGTCTCAAAGTTTTTTACCTTTCGATCTCCTCGTGCGGGACTCGTCCTGAAGTCATTCGCTCCGAAGAATCGCAGGTGTGCGCGCGCGCGAAGAAGGGGGGGTCAAAGGGGGCTCTTAGGGAGAAGAAGGAAGAGCGGGAAGAAAACTCCTCACAGACAGTAGGGATGGCAAAACTGGTACACCAGTCTCTGGCTGCGCTCCGTCTTCTTCATGATGCCCTTCTTGTAGTACTGCCGGATACTGCGGCTGAGCTTGTCGTAGTTCATGGCGGGCCGGTTCTTGCGCTTGCCCCAGAGCCGCGCCACCCGCACCGAGTCCTCGATCTTGAAGACCCCCTTGCCGCGATCCAGCCAACGTATGCAGGAACCGTGGACGCCCGGGCTCTGCAGCAGTTCCTTCAGGAACTGCCACAAGTGGATGTGGCTGCCACCGTTTCGCATCTTGCCGCCGCCACTCGTGCCGCTTCCGCCCGCGCCCTGACCGGAAGCGCAATCCTCGTCCTCGTCTGCACACAAAGAATACACAAACGCGAGGGATGAAGGACAAAAATTACTTTTTTTTTCATATCGTATTTGGCATCAAAACCATCAAGACACGTTCGATACGTGCGAGAAATACGAAAAAATGAGGCGAGTCGTCTTTTTTCGTTGTTTACCGTTCGATGAATATCTGTCGAATGATGTAAGAATCGAGCCAAAAGAGAAGGAAAAAACGTACCATCTGAGAAGTCTACGGAGCCGGGGGATTCCTTGAGGCTGCCCGTCGTTGTCGTTGTATTTCCGATAGTCGGTGGTGACACGGTACTGCTCGGGGACTGGACCACCCCCGCGGGAGTCCAGGAAACAGCCAGAGTGTTCCGCGGTGACTCCTCGACAGCGGCCTTCCAAATCTCCAACTGCGCGTGCAACATGCTCCCGCACTTGAACATAAACGGCGTTGTTGCGGCATTATAATTAGTCTAATTAGCCGTGACTTTGGTGCTCCGTGCACCTTAAACAGCATAATCATTAATGCTCTACTTGAATTAATCAAAGCTGTGTGTGTGTATGTAAGTATGTGTGCGTTTCACGTCCAAAGCGTATCAAAGTTTGTTCAATTACCATCAGGATCACGCGGGCGATTAAAAATAAAAAGCTGGCGCGGGGACGAGCGCGAAAAGAGCGTGGAAAGAGGGAAGAGAGAAAGAGAGAAAGAAGCGAGGCGCGGAACGTTAGAATTCCAACGGAAGAATCGTAGTACGCGAGAGAAGAGAAAGCGGCTCTCCGTTGAGACGCAACGCGGCGGACAACAAGACATTCGAGCGGTTGACCTACTTCTCGATCGTTTCTGCCAAGCCAATGGTGCGCGCATCGGCAGGTACGGCAAAGCGATCCTGCCGATCGCGAACGAACGCGTACACGCACGCGTACACGTTTCGGATTGACAGTTCAGCATCCTCATCATCGCTCACTCTCGTGACGCAAAAATGACATTGACATCCAGAGGTGCGAGATGCAATCCTTCCATCTCTTAGGTATAGATAGATGACTCAAAGCGATAGTCATATAATTATTATTTCGCAACAATTTAGAATGGAGTATTTAGAGAACGAAGGATTTTATTGATGAAAAATGAGATATTCTTGCGCGATTTTAGAATATTTCGACCTATGCTAGTCTAACCGTGCGCAGCATTTTATCCAAGATTCATCCAGCGATATACAATTATGCTGTACGACGTTCCGAGAAACAAGTTCTCGCATATCGATAATTGCCGTCATTAAAATGCGACGCCAAACCGCGAAGAATGCCGTTAATTATTTCCTCGAGAAGCGAATGCACCAAGACTCGCGTTCATCAATTCTATACGATAATACTAAACAATTTAAATGCAATCTAATTTTCTGTCCTTTCGCTTTTTCGATATATTTTACTTCTTTTTTTTATTCGTAACAGATTTATAATTAATAATTCAAAAATTTATATATATATATACATATATACATATATATGTATAATGAATCGAAATTCTTATTTAAAACATTCAAGGCGATCTTTATGCAACCTTGACAACTCTATCAAAGATTAAATTGTTGATACGTCCAACTCTTAATACATCATTTAATAATCTACAACTTTGATAAGAAACTTGTTATAATTTCCATGTTATTTACGGATACCGGCACTTTTTCTCCCACTCTCTAAATATGTAAATTTCATTTCATTACAATATAATCTTATTTGCAGCAAAAGTTGTACCTGAAAGAATTCGAAAAACAGCCAAACGATTAACCAATTAAATTAAATATAGGATCTAATACCTAAATTTGCGAAATCGAATTTAAATCGAATTCTTTCTCAGGAGATAATGCCGAATACATGCTCGTATTTATAAACCACGCGTGAATGAAGTCTGCGAAGAAAATTTGATCGCATCGACGAGAAGCTGGAAGAAACGAGGAAAGGACTCGCGAGATCGTAGATAGAACGTGACCATAAGCCTGACCATGATTCCACGCTATACGCTAGAGAATTACCACGATACTTCGTGGCGCGATTATCCAATTACTAGACGCAAAGCGGAATCCATTATGCACGGCTACTTTTCCGCCGTTCGCCATACACGGCTACTCTACTCGCTATTAATTTCCGTTACGGACTCACGTCTGCAGTTTCGAATAACGAGACGCGCGTCGCGAGATTTTCCAAAATTCTCACACCTGTTTACGATTTATTATTTCATGATAATCCAGAGTTTATGGTGCCGGAAACGTTACGGCTCCTTGTTAAGTGATTTGGATTTTCTGTTTCTTCCTCAACAAGTTTAGAAAGAGAAAAAAGCGCAGATAAAAAATTTGATTAATTTTTACATGATCAAGAACAAGGGTTATATTTTTCTCCGCCGTTCTTCCTTTTACGTCATTATAACAATCGTACAAAATAAATATATCGATAACGCGAAAGAAAAATATTGTAGTTGTAAAAAAGTAATATGGGTTCTCTCAAAGAAAATTAATTTATTGAAATAATATTTCATATGTATAATACAATGTCAAGTTCATTTATTTTCGCTTTATCTTGGCTTTGTCAAGTTTAGGGCTATAATTAACAGTGCGTATAATCAACATTGACAGCAACCGGTTTTTAGCATGCTCGATGCCGATGGAAAACTCGTTGCTTAATAAGCGACAATGTATGGCCGTATTCGCAAGTATCGAGAGAGACAGTTGAAAAGTCGTTACGTTCTTTTTTGATTCTCTTAAATCTCTCGGGAATAACGATATATTCACATGGCAATTTCACACTTTTGTTCGCCAAATAATCACGTCATTAAAACATGTTTTGTGTAAAAGTAACTATTATACATTATTTTATACGTTACACTCGAGTTATATAAAATTTTTTAATTGGATATAGTTTGCAAGAAGATTTAATAATTATTACATACGTAATAATTTTGTTGTGATATGAATTAGTGCCTACATCGTTCGCATCAATCTCATTATCGTCATTTTCGTCACAATTTATTGATGAGTGAGTGTCAATTTCGTAATAGAATCCTTTAATAAAAAAATGCCTTGCAAAACCTTAGGCAAAATCTTTAAGGGCCTCTCTTTCTCTGAAATCGTATCCCTGACGCAAACTGACGCAACTCTCACGCGCCAGATGATTCGCGCGGGAATTCCGATCCCGTTACATGTCGAAATCTGCTTGCAGTATAGGTACCTTCTTTCCATTTATGCCTCAGGTATGGATTACACGGAAGAAACGCACATTGATTACCAGGAAACTCACTTTCACCGGACCTCGGCAGCGAGTGTTTCTTAAGTCCCGCTTTTGATCGTTTTATTTCTTCATCGGACACTACCCGATCGCGAATTGCGTGTTACAGTAACAAAGAATGAAGTTAATAATTGACTGACTCACACCGAATCCAATTTTCCCGGTTGCCAAAAGTTTTTGACTTAATCGCTATAATTTCAACAAAACGAGAATTTTTAATTTCTTCACTTACTGTCATTATCACATCATGCTTTATCTTCCATCGATAAAGTACTTATAAATTAACTGATTAAGTGATATAGATGTTGGCAATCTCTATTTCTATTTTTATATTTTTATTATATAATATATTATATCACATTTTCCCTATTTTTCTAAAGTTTCCTCTTTTTATTTTAGATATTTAAATATTTACGAGAATAATAATGACAAATTAATCGTTCTAATTTAGATAAGACGAGAATTCATAACTTTCATCCATCGTTATTACATCATGCTTTATTTTTTATTGATATGCATTGACATTTATTTGAGATTGACGAGTCAATCCATTATTAGAAAGTATACGTCTATATTTGCGATTCTATATATATATATTTTCTTTCTTTCTTTCTAAACTTTCCTTGTTATTTTGTTAGATATGTAATTATTTATGAGAATATATTGAGAGACAACGAACTTGTTATCTAAAATAGATATACTATGAACAAAATGGATTTTTATACATACGGCAATTAAAGCGATAAATGCAAAATCCATTGTAAATTCTCACGACGATGGGAGATAAGTTTCGTAAAAAATGTAATCGTGTCAACGCGAGGCAGATAAGGAATGACATATATATATATATATGTTCGCCAACTATCATTTCGCTATCGGTTTCAACATCGCCGAACATATCTTTTATACTGACAAAACAAAACTTCATGCGAAATTGCTGCATGCAATTGTAAGTAATATTTTTTTTGCTATCGTCAGAGCACTCCTCGCACATAATAAGAGGCATCTCGAAAATTGTTGCGAATAATTGATTCGTTAAAAGCGTATACGATCCTCGCCGAAATCGATCATTGCAAACGCAGGTACGAGCATTGTGTAAAGATACGCGTCAAAATTGCGAGGCGCCCATGCAATTAATACGAAGCGCGCAAAAAAATAAAAGTCGAGGAAACATAATAAAATGTAAGATTATAAAGGAACAAGAATTAGGGAATAAGACATTAATATGAAATTTATAGGATACTTTTTGTCTGAAAATTGAAATCTGATGCAGATATCTACGTAATATTGACGATTAAAGTATTTTACCGAAAGAAGCTTCAAAGAGACGAGTAAACAAAAGAATCTCTTCTTTTTTATTCTTCTCAATTAAATTTTATATTAATGGAATTTTAAATAGAAGCACAGTCCGTCGCAAGATATGTAACATTGAAGATAAAAAAATTATGAAAAAATCTCGTAAAGAAAAGATAATCTTACAATATTCCAAAGAGTGAATATATATTTTATAATTTTGTATTATAATTATCTGAGGCACTATATCTATATTCTTTTCCTTATTTCTACTCTACGAAAGAGTGTAATAATTATATTCGCGCTCACCTGGGGAGCTCTCTGGCAAAATTCCTCCTCGGTGAGGGTGGCCAGCGTCGCACCATCCACGTTGAAACTCTCCAGCGGCACCAATGGCAACTGCAATTGCCGTCTGGCCCATTGTATCCAGGCCGCCACATCCGCCGCACTCCAACGTCTCGGTTCTGCAATTAAAAGTCAGAAATCTCATGTTATTCTGCGCGCGGTTGCCGTCAAAATAACGTGATATTCCGAGAAATTTGGATTTAAGAATCATTGATCAAATCAGATCATTGAGATGCTTCAAACAACACTCAAATATTTATATACTCTCTCGGAGTAAATTCTTTTTTTTTCTAATTAATTAGGTATTAATAAGGTACAGGCGTATTCAAAACAGAGTTTTTTGTAAAGCGTAATTGTGTCAATGATCTTCGAAGTGGATCTTCATGGCAAAAGTAATTTCGTGACTCGGCGCGCTTTCACGACGCTTCGTAACTTATTTCAAGCGTGACATCATGGTTCGGACTAATAGACAAACTAGTCGCACATATAACGACGACGACGACAATGACGACGACGACGTCGAAACTATGCCTGCGGCAAGGTAACGAGAAGATCTAACGGAGCAAGGTTAGTCGAGAAAATCGAGATACGCGTCGGAATTTCTGATGACTCGATCATAGCCGTGTCATCCATACATCATCGAGTAAATTTCTGATTACGAAAAGAGAGTTTATATAAATGAATAAAAATATATAAAGAATGAACGAAACTTAGTTTTATAACAAAAGTGAGAAATTTTGGAGATGCATCAAAAATAGTGTTTGACTTGATTTTTTTTTAGTAATGAAAAGTTCCTCTCATGTATCATACGTTGTGGAATGATATAAGTGTTACAATCTCTCTCTCTTTACTTAAGAATTATCGATATATAATTTTTGCACGGTGAGTCACATGAGGCAATTTTAGCGAAAGAAATCTAATGATAGAATATTTTAAAAAACTCAGGAAGAAATCTTACTCAATAATTATTGTAAAGCTGATAATAATTAATGCGTACATGATTGCATCCGTCCATGGCAACTATCGCAGAAATAGCGCGTTTACAAAGATATACGCACAAGGTTACGCATTTTATTTTCCAACGAGACAGTATCAATAATCATGAAATATATGGTTTTATATTGTCTCTCTTTTTATAGATTTAATTCTCTCTTTTTTCATTCTATTATTCATAATTTTTATTAAGTTTTGATTAAATTGATTTACATAAATTTATGAAATGACTTATTTTTCACAGCTTTGTGTTTTTTAGTAGAAAAAAATTAGGGTGAAATCAAATAGTATGATTCGATCTATACATAAAGATATAAGCGCGATACAAAAAATCGTTGTACGTAAATTCCGATTAAAGTTTGACAAAAGTAGCCGACTCACCTGGATGAATGCCGAGAGCTACGCAGGTGTTGTCGAAATCCTTCTGCAATTGTTGGATGGCCAGACTAAGGACTGGCTCGAGCTGTTCGCGAGCGAGGTCGCCCACGCACTCGCCGGCTTCCATGTCCTCGACGTAGCCGGTGCCGACGCCGCCGAGATCGACGGGTCTCAGATTGTACTTCCTCTGGAAGCTGGTATCCCTCAGCACCTCCCGCAGCAGCTGATGGTCGCTCTTCTGACCGTCCTTGAAGAGCTCTTCTTCCTTTCGCAATGGATTCGCTAGCTCCTCCTCCGATCGTTCCACCTTAAGCTGGCTCAGCTTGTCAGGCATCTCCACTAGGTTCTCTTTGCGAGCGACGCCCTTGAAGAGGAGTTCGCGCAACGCCGAGCCACTGCTTTCGAACTCGCACGAAGGGCTGGGCGAGGACGAGGTGGAGGAGGAGGAAGAAGATGAGCCGTTGTTGCTGGAAACAGAACGTGGCTCTTCCTTGAAGAGAATCTCCTTGAGCAACGGATGCCCCTGCATACCATCCTCCTTCTTCGGCAGAAAATCCGCGTCCAGGCTGTTGTAGATATCTTCCTCGCTACGGGGTGGGGTGCAGGGCACCGTGCAATCGGTCGAGTCCTCGCGGTAGCCCAGACTCTCGGCTAAGAGTCTGTAATCATGCGAAAATGCGCGATCCGTCGCTATTAAGAGATTGCGGCGAATAACGGCGTCTAGGATCAAAAGCGCGGCATCGCTGCAACGATGTTAAACGTCATCGTGCGACTCTCGATTATCTAAGACGAAAATTTTTGTTGATTTCAACACAAGACAATTATATCTAACGCCAAACGTACGCAAATATGGATTGTAAAACCAGGGAAAAAAGTTAAAACATCCATATTATAACTCCTTTTCTTACCAGCAAAGTGACGCAACTATAAAAGATCGCGATGACAAGAGTTTCGAGGAACATAATTTACCTAGACTCCTGAAGAATGGCCAAAAGATCGAGGCTCTTCTCCCTCTTGACCGGTTGCTTGGCCGACGGTTCCGGGCTGGTGGGATAAAACTGGGCGCTCTGGGGGCTTCTGGGTACGTAGTATGGGCTCGTCGGGTATCCCGGCGAGGATCCCTCGTGCGAATAGTTGGGCGACAACGGCAGCTCGCCGTTCTGATACGGCGGGCTCTGATAGATCGTGGGCGATCCTGGACGCGGCGAGCGCGCTTCCTGCTTGATCTGCAAGGTCTTGAGACCGAGCTGGTCGCCGGCTGGGCTGTAATCTTCCGGCAAGAGGGACAGATCGAACTGAAAAGTGCTGTAGTCGAACGACGGCGAATAGCCGGCCGCTGTGGGCACCGTTTGCGGCATCTGAGAAAAAAAGCAGAAATTCAAGATCGTACAGATCGTTTGTACACATTTCGTTCGCGAATGATTAACTTGCAAAAAATATAAAGAAGAGAAAGCGCCGGGTGAGACGCCCGTCGCGCGTTTCTCGTCGCGGCCAAGGCTGATCGATCCGTGAGCAACTCGGCTTCGATTATAAGCGGCTAATGCTAGCAATTAGAGCGCGATTGTGGTTTTGTGGTAGTGGACCGGTGATTGCAAATGCGTACATAATGGACGAACCGGCTTGCGATAACGTTGTAACAGCGCGAGCGAGCGAGAGAGAGAGAGAGAGAGAGAGAGAGACGCGAAAAGGAAAACGCCGAAGATATGTGTTCCATGAAATCTTATTCAATCATATTACATTGTAACTCTATCTTGCGGAACACATATTAATCATACATATATATATTTACTCATAAAATTGCATACAGATGGATTATTATGATTATTATCGTGGAAATCGGGTTCTATAGAAATTACGAGATAATGGCAAACAACGCTAGATTTTTCATGACTATATCATTCATAACGGATATAATTCCCACGGGATAACAGAGCGGTGGATCGTAAAGTATAAAACGCGGCCACATGTTATAAAACAATACATATGTACAAAAGAGGCAATAAACTGGACCCCGCCTTTTGTAGTCTCTACAATGCACGAGATTCTTGATATCGATTCGCGCGAAAGCGAAAATCGCTGCGGTACCGCATCGGACGAAATACTTTCTCTGAGCGTCCCGGATGGACCCATGATCGCCCGTTTATCTTTCAGCGTGTTTATTGCCCGTCTTGCGTTTGACCCCGCGTCAGTTTGTTACGCCCCGCGAGTCGCTTAAGGCGATCCTCCTGCTGCTTGAAATGAGCGACTGTTCCGAAACCAAGGAGAGATTAAGGAGAAAGAAGATGAAATTAAAATTATATTTAAACCTATTTATTGCAACGAAAATTTTGTAAAAATAATATAGTAAATTCTATAAATATTGAAGATAAAATAGCACTAAGAGAAGTATTTTTAATTATGCAAATTGAGGAAAAAAAGTTAAAAAAAGTATCGCTGAAAAAAGATTATATGCTAATATTGAGATACATCTTCAGTATGTGACAAAATATTTATGTATATTTAGATATATTTTAAAAACACAGAATTAAAACAGAATTTAAAAAATTATAAATTATATAAATTATAAATTATATTTTCTCTTCTTTTTCAAAATGTGCAACCCTTCGCTTGATTTAAAGAACTCATCACGTAAAGATGATTCCTTCCAATTCAAACACTGCCATATGTGACCAAAAAAAAATTTTTATGAAAATTTCTCATTATTATTACATGTATGGCTAAACTAAAAAAAAAACGTGCAACTACCTTCACGTGGGGTTTTAAGTTGCTTTAAAGCAGGCGAAGAGTTGCACATCTCAATATTTTAAAAAGAGGAGATAAAACATAATTTACAGAATTTATGTTCTGTCTTTCGTTCAGATAAAAATTGACTGAGAGCATGTAATCTGCATACTTTTCTTATTAATATCAAGTCATAATTTTGCCGCAATACTGTTATTTAATTAGCGCAATTTTTGCATTTTTATTCCGTTATACTATTCATATATTTTAAAGAAATATGGCTATATGCTCGTTTATGTGAGAACGAAAGCGTTGAAATCCTGAAAACGGGCTTTGGTATCGTGCTCTCGGATCGTCTCGGCGCTCATCTCGTGCGCGGCAAACAAAACGCTCGAGATACGAGTCGAGAGACGAAACACTCTCTCTCCCTCTCTCTCTCCCGCCGGCGGGCCCCGGTGTGGTGCACCTTAAGGGCCCATTTATCTCTACGTGTGTTTATTGCCCGTCGTGTGTTTGACCTCGCATCAGTTTGTTACGCTTTGTAAGCCCATTACAACGTTCCCAGTGCATCTCCCCTGCGCTCAGGCGGGGTCGCATCTGACATTTTGACGTAGTGCCCCGCAAAGGTCGACGCGAAATAAACGATTATGCCCAACGGACACAGGTACGCGCGCGGGCGCGGGGGCTCTCAGACAACGTAGAGACACAATACCTCTGCCACTTTGATCGCACACGCCACAGCGCGCGATCGCGTATACGTGAAGGGATATGTACACGTGCACACGAGTACACGGGATAGGAGCACCAAAGAGATACGCGAGCGAGCGCGGCAAGAGCGCACTCACTGCTTATTCTTTCTCTCTCTTTCTCTTTCTCTCGTTCTCTCGTTCTCTCGAGACCTCTCGAAAGGTTCCAAGGAGAAAGAGAATGTTTATCTATACACTGATGGAATCTAAGAACGCCTCTCAAGAGGGAACCTTCCTTGGGTTTACCTCGCGCGGAATCATGAGGCTCGCGAGCGACACCGCGATTAAGCGAAAGAAATCAGCGTTCTCCAAACGCAGCTCAGCATTAACATTGAGATATTTAAACCTGAAACTTCTGGGAACCCTTATCGTGTGATAAGCAAACTAAACAGATACAATATTCCCTCGTTTATCTTATTTTATACATATTACGAAATGAGATGAATCGTTATCGCGAGAGGCAAAGAAGATATTTCGGTGAAATTAATTAATCTCCTCGGCCAATTGCGCGGCAAATGTACGAGAATAGCTATCTCATGGAGAAAAACCTTCTCATGGTTCTCTTTGGATTTCGCTGCCTTCCTCTCGAGCATTTCGCAAAGACAAGCGCCATTGACGTCACGCGTTCGACTAATCGCCGGTGCAGCTGCAAGGCATTCTCCCCTTCCGCGCGCAAAACGCGGGATTCCGCTGGAGTCACGGACCGCTCAGTCAACGGGACGACCTCGTAATTTTCGAGAGACCGTCTCGTTCCGTTTAAACACCGTAATCTGTTTGCGATTACACGGCGGCACCTGATTTTCCGACGAGTTTCTTCTTTTCGCACAAAATAATCTCTCAAAAACGCGTTTGTGTGTGTTTGGTCTCTCTCTTATACATTAAAAAAAAATATCGTTGTTAACGAGGTCATTGGATAATTTCTAATGCATCTGTTGCAATCTTTTAGAATCCCCAGCGCGCTATTAAAATCATTTATCGCGATTCCGAAAATGGCGCGAAAAGAGGAACCCGCCGAATCGAAAATTGATAAACGGAATAACGAAACATCGGATTTTATTTTGATACGCAATATCTCGAGCGTTATTAAATGCGAGTACTGCAATTGCGTGTACGGCATGTGTAACCGAAAAGAGTTATTGCCGTCGAAATGTCTGCAATCGCCGCGTGATAACGCGCGAATTATCGGCTCGATTTCGTAATGATCGAGATTTTTCACGATCCTGTCGGACTTTAGACAAGCACGGTGACATTTCGAGCGAGAAATCGCGACCTTCGATAACACCGCGATCACGAAATGAGAGACGAAAGGCGCGCTCGTTCTCCTCCCAGTATATCGCAGTTCTCGTTCGCACAATCGTAAAGATATCTGTCGCGAATTTGAATATGCATTATTCCGCGCTCAAAAAAAGGAAGGCTGAAAAATTACAAGAGACGGTTGTAAAAACTGGAATCTCTCTAAGATGCATGCCGAAAGGTGCGCGCCGACGCACATAAGTCGTCCATAAGTTTATTACACGCGCGATATTCTCCGAATAAATCGCGCGTTGTTTTCGCAGCACAAATTACACATTTCAATGTTTGGTGAAATCGGAACGCTACAGATGAGCTTGGATGTAGCAGCGATTTTAAATAGCTATAAATGTCTAGCACACCTGATACATAATAAATCTAATCACGCTTTCGACTTCAACTTAATGGACTTAAGAAAATGGCAACGTACTTCTTCGTGGAGGATAACTTGGCGAATTATACGCGGACGGAGTTTCAATTAAAATTTCTCTTCATGATATTCTAATTATATTGAATAGAGGATCAAGTTGGAGGAGATATGTTACTTTTATACGATACAGAGTGATCTCTCGGGAATTCTTTAAGTGGTTCATGAGAGAGAAGAGCGGAAACTACTAAGAGCAACGACATCGTGATGCGCGAAATCATCCTCGATTCTATTATGATGTAAGAGATTTAGAAAGGATTCTGACGTCATGCGTATCTACCTAGTACACAGCTAGCGATACAGTAACTCTAACAAGATGCGATCTGTGCATACTTATATTTCTATTTTCATCTATTTTTCTACCAATTTAGTTAACGAAGAAATATAAAGAGACACCTTGATTTTAATTTACACAACTGCATCTTTGTCTTCGCTGTATAAATTCCGCCCAGCAATTAAACGAGCCATTCTACTGTGCTTGATACTCTTGTTAATTACCTCACCTTGCGACCACTCGACTTGGTAATGTCGTCGTTAATATGAGACATACACAGGCAAAGAGGCGTAAAACGTTTCGAAATCCCGAAACTTCTTACCGTGCATTTTTCGAATTTGCAAGTGATCACCGCGCATGGGGAGTGCAATTTTGTATTATATTCAGAATGTTCCGCGGAGTAAATAACGACTTCGATATTCTTCCTACGGGGAAAAATCGACTCCAAATTGGCCGGTGGATCTGTCATTAAAATGTCACGCGGTGGAAGCGGGACATACACCTTGTACACAGATCAAGACATATATACATGTAAATGTCTTTATCCGCATCATCGCGTCGTTTTACGAGCCGGGATATTTATGACAGAAATTTCTTCCCGAATTATCATGATTGTGACAAGACGCGATGCCGCGGGACCGGTATTCTTTCTACCTTTTGCCGGGCATTCCACTCGTCCATCGTGCAATTAATTCCACTAACGCTAAATGCGGCAAACTGATGTCAGCCGCTTCAACCTGAACGCGAGAATTGCGGCTTGCGTGCGTCATACGCGCTGAATTACTCTACAAACCTCGTTTCCAGTTCGTCGCCCATTCAAACTCGTCTCGGTCCGGAACGCGCAGCGTACGCGCTTTCGGCCATTAAAGCTAAATACTTTAATATACAAGTATATAATGCGAGGGTAAAACACGCCGACTTTTGTTGCTCGCAAAAAAAATTAATTAATTAGTTTGAAAGATGTAATTGGTGAATATTTCTCGATCCAATTAGAAATTTAATTGTCGAGAAGAAAATATCTCCGAATGAACTTGTTAATAGCAGGATTACATAAACACAATAAGATGAAAAGATATTATCTCTGAGAAAATATTGCTCAGGAAAATAAAATATCTTCGTACTCGCAGTAAATAAAATAAGGACGCGAGCAAATAAAATTATTTAATTAAATAAAAACTTTTCGCTTTCAACGGATTCGATTAGCGAAGGGGACTGGCAATCCGTTTATACGAATTACATAAAAACGATTATTGAAAGAAAAATAATACGATAGACACACACGGCGTATATTTATCGTGTTGAATGAATTACAATACAAGCGACTAGATAAGAATTAGCCTCTTCGCAAATTCTCATTCAGCTTCGATTCGATATTCCACGATATCTGTGTACACAATTTTGTAACGTACCATTCCCCTCTTTTATCGAGTGACATGTATATATATTTCGCTATTTAAAGCGACATGTAAAATATTCATTGTTATGCGCGGCCGAAGAAACTGGCCAAATACCTATCATTATCAATCGCGCAACAAGTTCTCAACTGCGAACGATTACTCACTTATTCTCCGAACAAAGATGCGGGAAGTATTGTATTTTTTTTTTTCTTACGACTCACTATCCACGACTGATTTCTATGCATTATTAGTGCAACGGAGACATTACTACGCGCCGCGATAGCCATTTACATATTTTTTTTTCTCTTGATCGCGGATTAGTCGACGCCTGTGTCTATACCGCCGTGACGTCACAGCGAATTAAAATAGTATCGCAACATCTCGACACGAGATAAACAGTACAAATGAGTAGTAGGTTTTTCCACTTCAATTCTATATTTTTTATTCGCCTCGCACACATCGTAATTACATCTTTCTACTTAAATATCTTAGATCGTATCATCATTATACGTTAATTAAACATTGAAGCGATTATTTTAGATAACACATACGTATTTCACTTGATTTTCGTATTTTTTATTGATCTTTGAATTAAATGTGACATGTGTATTTTTCTATAAATTTTTTTCCATGATCAACGCGCGCGCACTTAAAATCTTGTTTGCTTCGTTCTAACATTATCTATTGTATCATCTTTTACCCTTTTTGCATCGCATAATCTACAATCTGCAGCCATCTCGCGGAAATCTCATCTGAGACATTACATTAATTATATCCATGTACTCCAAGGCCATGGCGGAGATATCCAATTTCGGTAAAAAAAAAAAAAGCTCGTGTCGGTATTACAAATTAAGTGTAATCTCGGCGCGAGGAATATTTCTTTGCAATGTGTGTGGTCGCGCGGTTATTCGCATAATCAATTATCTTTCTGCCGCGCGAGTAATGAATAAGTAAGAAAAATAATAGCGCTCGCTTGTTTAACTTAGCTGGTCGTAGCGTTTTGCAGACTACGTTAGGCACTCTCACATACGTATCTTTTACGTACGATTCGTTTGAATATAATTAAAAACTCTTACTTACGAAACAATGGACACTACACCCAAAAAGTAATGTGTGAAGAGAAAATGTGGAATAACACAGTTCAACAAAAGATTTCTTTTTTCAAAGAAAGAGAATAATCACTTCCCGTAGTTCTTTTTTCACATTAAATACGATTCCGGCTTTCGAATTGCTCCATCATGCCATAATTTTGAAAAATTTGCGATTAAGATTGCAAATTGCAGATTAATTTTTATGTATTTTTGTATTTTATCATGTCATAGCTACGATATATGATGTGTTGGAGATTTTGTTGCAATCAAAGATATGTATACTGCATATATATTTTCAATTCTCAAAAAGGATTTGTTGTATTGATTATGATTTAATAAGATATTCATGATTTAATATCAGATTTAATAAAAAGGGGAAAGATACATGAAATGATTATTCTCTTTCTAGTTTTTTTTTTATGAACTGCTTAATAATAACGACAATAAAAAAATTATTCTAATCAATGTATTATTACGATAAAAGAATCGAGCGTGCGTAGCTGTCCGCGTAGCATTTGAGAATGGAATTACGGGCGATCTGGCGGTAATCCGCGACCTACGGAAACATCGTGAGTCGCAGCGGACTGTCAGGCAGGCAATGGCTACTTTATCGTCACGTGGTAGGTAAACGATGATATCGCGAACACTAATGACTAAACGGTCGCCGGTCGCATTTCCCCTATTCTCGCGACTTTCTTCCGTACGCCGTTAAGTCCACGCTTTATCTCAGGATAACAGTTACGTTTCCCTCGTCGTGCGGAATACTTACGGTGTTCTTAGACACTCTACAGCAAAAACTACCACGTTACTAGCCCGAAGGTAAAGTCGGATACCTCAAAAAAAATTTCGAATTTTGAGGCCGCGTGTTGAAAATTTTGTCATCTTGTAAACGAATCTGAAATCTTGGATATCTCTAAATATTTGGATCGAAAGAATCATTCATACGGTCGGTAGCACAAACAGATTTCGTAACGTCCTACTTGATACTGAAATGGAATTATGTCTATGTTCCTAGCGATTTCTCTGCGATAGCATTTTCTAAGAAGAGAAAGAGAGAGAGAGAGAAAGCGAAGAAATGTGCTTGTGAAAAAATCCAAAAAGATCGAGTGAGAAGATCAAGCATTCCCAGCGAGGCAAGACAAATAAATAGGCAGCCGCGATAGCGTAAATAGTAACATAATATCGCATAATGGGGGCATAACGCGCCACGGTAATGCCGTCGGTGCATCACCGTGAAGAAGTTATGGCAGGTCGGCCTTTGTCCGGCGCAAGCGAGCTTTAAAGTAGCATTATTAAAGCGCCTTAACTCGCAGATCCCCCAACAGGATCGTGTCCTTAGAGCGCTGCCCTGTCCGTGGATAGCCTCGCGAGGATCGTAAATTCGCGTCCGGGACCCGCAGTCCAGGTCCCCCGGCTACTTGGATCACTCTCGTAGCTTCATCCGAGAGAGGACTGCAGATCTCGAACAACACATTTATCTCGCGAGATAAATTCGCAAATGTCGGTTCACTTGTTCTGTTTATCTATCTCTCATCTTTCTTTCTTTCTTTCCGGGGAGGATAGGAGGGGGGGGGGGGGGGGGTCACGTTCATTTAATATTTTAATAGATTTGTTCGTTTTAGCTGCACTTCCTATACTTTGTTTTTGCCCTCTTAGTGTGCCTTCCTTCTAAGACCCATTTTATTTTATAAATGGAAAAAGGGCAATAAACTGTATTTTAATTAACAAGCTTAACAACACATAATATATTATATCTATCAATAATATAATATTTTTCCGTTTATGTAACAATCTCCGGAAAACATTTTTTTTTTATTATTAATTTTTTTCAAATATAAAATTGTAAATATTTTATTTTTAAGCGCACAATTGGAAAATAGAATCATAAATTGTATATATAAATGCCTTTAAAATTATAAATTTCGTCGATAGACATTGAACGTATAAATGCAAAATTAAAAGAGATTATGCGCTTAATCGATAATCAAAGAAGCGACGCGGTATGTCACGTGAGATTTACACAACGACCACACGTGATAATTTTATGAGAAATTCACTGAAATATCTCTCCCGCGCGGCTCTCACGACTGCTAATCGACTCTCCTTTATAATTGCCTCATTATTGCGCATCGTTGCACCGTCCGATATATCGACGGCGTACGCTATTAATAACACTTTACCGCCCACGCATCGCCCTTGCCGCGACTATAATGTCTTACGTATGTACATGCGCGTTCAGTTTGTGCGTGCGCGCGTGCACACGTTGCACGACATGAGAAATCGCGAAAAATTTGCCCCGTGTTTCACGCAATTGTGCATGATTGGACGCAACAATCGCACACGCCAGATGTTTAGAGCATTAAATTGCCTCGTCTTAGGAAATTTAATAAACTAAAACTCCCTGAAAGATAAATTTAAGCTCTTGTCACATATGTTAAGATAAATTTCCCGTTGTGAAAATTACAACATATGGAAGAGGAAAATTTTTATTCTGATTTTTACACTTGAAAGCCTTGAAGAAATACCTGGATTTATACTTGAAATACTCGAGCAGTATACTTATCTCTTTTTAACTTACGCACTATTTTAAAAAATATATTTAAACAACATATATAAACAACGGCTATTAATATATATCAGAAATGCAATCGAAATTATCTCCGTCAAATTTAAAGATATATAAAAGTGTTTAGAATAAAAGATTAAGTAATTCAGGTGGCATTGAAAGAAGAATGTTATGCAAAACAGTTTTTTTCTCTTCAAGGTTATTTTTTTTAGAATTGTCGCTACTTTTGCAACATTCTTTTTAGATTGGATTATATTTTTCGTTTTAATAGATTTGAAAATTATTTAAAACTAATTCAATATTTTACGATGCAAATATCATGCGCACACACACATACATACACACACATATTATATATATTATAGAGAACACTAAATTTTTTAGTTAATCTAGATTTGGTAAATATATATTATAATAATATTTCATTGATAGGAAGTTACTCGTCATACAGGACCACGATTTGGAAAACCCGAAGTGACCGACCTTGAGGCTGCCGGTCCATTCTGCCAGCACGGAGAGAGGAACGACCACCTCTTCTCGACACATTTTTTAACCCAATATTCGTTTCTTTCCGGCTTTATGTTCGAACGAGAAAGATGTTTCGCGACATCAATGTTTGACGTCAAGCAACGAAAGGACGAGGGCGATATAGAGAGCAAAAGGAGCGCGACCGAATAAGAGCGTACACAAACGACACACTGCTTCTTGAAAGCCTGGAAAGCCTCTCGCGTAGGAGTTGCACAGTTTTCTCGCCCACAAAACGCACGTAACCGTGCTATTGTCATACGAAGCGGATTATATCACGTACATGATACACCTACAACGAAGGAAAGGACGTATATATTTTCTCAAGTTTATCTCTTTGTTGACGCAAGGAAAAAAGGATTCTCAAGCTGATATGAAACTAATCGTAAACTCGCGCTGCGTTCAATCGGAAAAATTAATTGTGTGAGACCGAAAGAAAGAGAAGTGATAATATATTCTCGAAAAGATAAGTGTTAGACATAGACAAAACACCATTTAATTCTACGGTTTCACTTTGATAACATTGCAAAGCATAGCATATTTTCGAACAACCAATAAAGTTTTCGATAACTCCTCTTCGAAGAGTATCTAGAGTACTTCGCATTCAACGTCTCGAAAGTGAAATTATGAGATAAGATAAATCAAAAATACAATTTTCTCTTCCCGACACGAACGCCATTTTCTCATAGCGATCACAAAATTTCGCATCCTTTATATACATATGTAACGAACGCGTTATCGTTTCCCAAGATAGCATAACGAGAGCATTCTCTCCAAACGCCCGCGCGTATGAGCGACGCGGGGGCGAGCGAGTCGCGAAAAGAGCACGGCGTCGATGATGCTTCCTGCTGAAGACATAACATCGCCATGTTTACGGCGCGTATAGCGACACGACAATTCGCATCCCCGAGAATGCTTGACCGTTTTATCGATGTTATTCGTGAAATGACAACGCGACGCGAAATCAACGAGCTTTTGCTCCGTCGCGGATGCGATATTTTTTTTCTCTACGAAACTCGCCCTTATCATTCCGCGGGAAATGTACCGCCGCGATGTGAGGTTTGCTACGCGTTTCTTACGGTATATCGACAGACACATCGCGAATTTAAAATGCGCAATCTACCGATTTTCTGTTTATCGCTGTTATTCTTTTTTTAATTAAAAATCTCGGCGCCGCCGATATCGCTCCGTCGACTTGATATCTATCAAGATCCGTCCCCAAGTGTCTCCTTTAATGGAGCGTGAATTTTGCGAGCGCGTAAAAGACGCGGGCGAATTCCTCTGGCGCAAAAGCGAGACTTTGCGACGAAAGAAATCCAAGGGGAGACAGAGGCAGGCGTTCCTGGAACGTGGTGCTGGGGCGGACAAGCCATTCTCGATGGAGCAATACTCTCTCCGCACGACGACGATTGTCCTCGCGGTATACCCGTGGCATTATAATGGATTCGAGCTAAGGGCACATATTGAGATATCAGTACGCGGCCGTACACCGGTAATGGCCTCCCGTTCTGAGAACCCGCCACCGTGTGTTCGCGCCAGATAGGATACGCGTATGTCGCCGTCGTTTATTCTCTCTCGCCGCAATCGTGCCATTTTCTTTTCATCGTCGATATCCGATCGATATCCTTCCTTTCGAATCATCAAATACGACCCGAGGTAGAATGCACAAATGAAAATATCGTTAATCATTATGTGCTCTTTTATTTTTAAGCTTTATATTGATTCTTTATAGAAAGCGAATCTATCTTGTAAAATAAAAAGAAAATTATACAAAACTTTGACTCCAAGAAAAAATTGTAAACGAATAATAATCTCGGAGCGCGTAAAGCTAATAGTTTCTGCGTTTACAGAAGCAACATTATCATTTAATAAAATTATTCCCTGACGTTCTATCGCTGTTTGTGCTGGAAGCTTAAATTTCCTTCAATTTGACGTTTGTGCATTATCAGATTCGTCTTTAATTTAGAAAGAGGTCTAATATTATTTGACACATTCAACATTTTACGTAGGGATTGTAGATATAGTAAACAATTCAACTTTATTCTACGAAATGTACAGTTGGAAGTTATTGCTGATTGAATATATCCCGTTAGAAACCGTTCGCTTTAAAGCCGCTTACTTTTTACAGTTGAACCGCTTGAGGTAATAATAATTATCTCAAAGAGATAAGTCAAAAGAATTTCAACGTAAAAATGAATAATGCCAATACACACAGACAGTTATTCTTCAATTCTTGCATCTAAAACGAGCGACGCGCTTCTCCTTCCATTGGTGGTCGAGCACGCACATCGTAAGTACAATAAAATAGTCATATTTCCCTTCATTCTTTCGACACCTATTTAAAAAAAAAAAAGAAAGAGGAAAAAAAGATTTATTTGCGCACGTTGTTGGCGTTCTAAGCATCTCCCGCGAAATTCTACTGTTTGCGCGAAACCATTTCTTTCTGCTACGCTATGCGTTTCCGAGTGAATGGAGCTCGTCATAGTCAGACGGCCGCGTCGCACGCGGGAGATACCGTTGCACGTGAATGCACCGCGCTGGTTCACGCATAACTTTGTACGACGAAGTTTCATTCTTTGCGGCGTCGACGAGTCTGGCGAGCATTAGCGTGCCTTGCGCAACGCATGTTTGCGCGTAATATTGAAAATTGTCATTTTTTCCGCTTCTCCGTTCGTCCCTCATGTTATACATATTGCTCCGCACTGCAAGCGTTTGCGCTATGCGAAGAGCATATTAATTTCCATTAAAAAAGAAAAAAAAAAAAGAAAAAAACCGTCATTGCCAATCCTCAACAATGGTATGTATCACTGCGATCGCTGCGAATATTCATCCTCGATTGACTCTATTTTTACTGTACAAAACGTTTCTTTGTCAGCGTTTTCGAAGTCTGATGTAACGATTATATACAACGCGCGTCACTGGTTTTTATTTTTTAATAAATAACGCTTTGCAATGAACAAGGTTTCGGACTTGTTTCGTGTACTTCGTGTCTTTTCGATTAGCCATGTCCATCGTAACTTTCGTCGATCTCGTTTAAACGTTTGTTCCATTCGCACCGCAAATCGCAGAGACGCGGCGTACCTGAATTTTCTGATATCAACGTGTGTACGATGCTCGTAAAGAGCCAGACCGGGACGGTAAAGAGCAGCGAGAGGAGAAATGGAAAACGGTCACGAGCGTATACGGCGTCGAGTATCGTAAATCACTATCGACCTATTCTATTTAAATGAAACTCGTGTTCTCCCTCTCGGCGATGCCGTCTCGCACTCTTGTTGCTTCTGCAAGCCCCCGTCGTATCTTGAGAGATCTTCTTTTGCTACGCGGAATCGCATTGTTAATGAGAAATACCGAAAAACTTATACTTCCATATTTTATTTTAGCTTACGTAAATATTTATAGTAGATATTTAATACAATTTTAGTACAAAGAATAATAACATTTTGCAGCTCCTATATTTATCATGTATCCTCCTCCGTGCATTTAAAAAAATCATCTATCGTATAAACGTAGCTATTTTAAATATTATCTTATATTTTGTATTTTATGTTATATTTAATATTATTTAATTTTATTATTATGTCTATTATAATTGTTTTTTATTATTAAATTTTATTCGATACATATTTTTAATTATGTAGGAAAAAAGTAGTGACATATACATATGTATAGCGTTAAAGAGCTTCCGACTTTTCTTTCGAATGGTCTTGCTTCACATCAAAATGTCAAATAAAATTTGATTCTAAAGTATTGCCGATCGTCAATCGCTCGTCGTACTTACTCAGTCGACGTGAGGAAGACAGAGAGAAAGAGAGAAAGAGAAGCATCGAAAACTCGTTCATTAAACGCGCGTAGTGGCTGCTCCGTATGTAGGCAACTCGCGGACAGAAGAAGCGGAGAAGCGGCCTAACGGTAAAAGTCACGTACCGAAGAAACTCGGTTGTGCCGCAGCGGTTGTGCCCGCGAGAGAATCACGTAGCTACGCGTAAATACCACGGCGTACGCACAGCGTAACCGAGGCGAATCGGCGGAAAGCGCGATTACGCCTCTGTAAGCCTCCTCGAAGGGAATCACGAATTAAGATCCCCTAAGAAAATTTCTTTCCTTATACGCGTATAGAGAGCCACAGAACGGGACTGGAAATTAAAGACGAATATAAAGGAGATTAACGAAATGCTTGTAATATCCTCCGATTTGACAAGTTTTCGATCAAGAGTTTTAATTATCACTATGTTTAAAAAAATTAATTTCTACACAATGTAATTTATATAAAATAATATATATTTTCTTTTTTATATAAATGGAACATGGATATATATGTACTTTTATTGGTGACGCTTGTAAAATTATTAATGTACTGAAGAATTTATAGGTACAGCTTTAAACAGCGAATGTGTAAATGTAAAAGGAATTATAACAATGACTAGCAAATCATTGCATTTTCATAAGTATATGTTGGAGAAAATATATCCATCGTCCATCCATTATAACACATTTGCGCAAAAAGAAATTGGAATAAAAGAGAAACAAATTATTATGGGCGTGACTTTCAGGAGAGCGTATATACGTAGAGGAAGGTATACTTTTCTCGACGCAATAAAATAATAATGATAAAAGCTGCAAGGTGACTATGGGTGAAGTCGAGGAAATACCAAGTGCCTCTTTATATCGATGAAAAGTCGATAATTAAATATTGTTAATTGCTATTTTATTTTTTCTGATAAGAATGGGACATACCAAGAAGAAGATTCTCCTACATAAAATATGCTCAGGATGCAATCAACTTAAGTTGATTGTTTTCACGTATGTTGTAATATTTGTAGTCGCGACAGTGTTTAAAATCGACGGGGAAAAATAAGTACATCGAAACGTTGACAGATTACAAGATACTCGCGTAAACATTGACCAACACATAGCGGTTCGCTCTTATAACAAATTAAAGAAATTCTTATAATGATCTCCAACACTACGCAAATATGCGCGGTGCGTGCGAGACGCAAGTGGAATGTATGCAGCGATAAAAACGGCCGCTTCTTTCATTGTTTCCTCTTTCAAATGGGCGCCGCGTATTTTCGATCGTCTTCCTTTTGCAACAATCACGAAATTCGGTGTCGCTCTTAAATGTCAGGCGCACCATATACACGGAATCTATCAAAAATAATGATAAAAAATTTAATAATGTAAAAACTATAATAAATAAAAAAGGCTTCAATACTAATTAAGTGGGAGACTGGCAATTATTATTGAAATAATCTTCAGTCAACATGAATACACAACTCAGTCATTTTCAAGATCATGAACAATTTAATTTGATATCCACCGATTACGAAAATACTAGTTTAAAAGATTTGTCAAAAAAAAATGTTTTAATTTAATATAAATAAATGAATGTTTAATTGTTTCTTTATTCGCATTTTTAATTGCATCTTTGCATTTGTTCGCGACTTTGTTAAATTGCATACTCATGTTGACTAAACTTTTTTTATTTCAATGTATAATCGACATCATTAAATTTTTTACTGTCACTTTAGATATACCTTTTATATTTATAGTACATACAAATAGTCTCTTCTTTGTTAATCCGTGTCGCTCTTTCATATGACAGTATACCGTATGACGGCAGTGACATGTCAGAGGAGAACGTGTGGAGAACTTTCAATACATGATACGAAATAACCACGTATCTTTCGTTTGACCGCGTCCTTGGACGTCCCGTTTATCGTAAGCTAATAATACGGCGCTGGGATAATTTATGAGATTGTAATTTATGCCCCGTGTGTGGCGCGAGTATTTTAATAATTTATTCGCGAGTTTGCGCGACAGAAATTTTATCGAAATCTTATTTAACGTTATTATATAGAAATCAAAAAATCTCTGTATCCTTAAATCGCGAAAATACGGGAAATAAAATTTTTGCACGTTATGATATGCCGTAGAAATATGATCAGCCGGAGGGGAAAAATTAAAGCGAATTATACTCGAATGCCGAAGGAACGAGAAAAGATTATCGCGTCAAGACGCCGCGCGCTAATAAAGTATGCTTTTCGGAGGACAGCTCTCGCGGCCCGAAAAAACTCGGCGGATACTTCGCTTGAGCGACAAGACAAAGGATATCGAAGCGTAATGATTGTCATAAATTTCGCGAGTTAACATGCCAAGAATGGATCACGGGAAGGATTCTTAAAAGCGCATTGTGCGATCTTATGTAATCGGAATTCATTAATCGTAAATTATAAGGAAGTTAATCGACAACACATCGGCAAAGTAACTGAGTATTTTTTTCTTTACAACGAGGCTCGAACACAGTTTACGAAGGCAGCTTTTATTGACGGTGATTCGATCAACATTTATTTATTTGCAGTGGCGGTGACGTATGAATTTGCGTGCGATAAATCGTGGAAACTCGCATTTCCCAGAAATACTTTCTTTTCTTCTCTTCTTTTTTTTTTGTTTTGCGCAACAACACAAACCGCACGAGTTCGCTTTCCTCGATGGAAACTGCGAGAGGAGATATCGAAGGGGACGATCGACCTTTCGCGAAAGCCGCCTTTCGAAAATCCAGCGCTCTCGCCTTGCCCTGCCCTGCCCTGCCTTGCCTCGCTTCGAGGAGCTTCGACCTCGCTCGATTTACCTCGCGCAACGCGGGTAAACGCAACCCGGGAGAAAGAGCCGATTTGCGTCAGTAACGGCCACCCACGTGCGCAGAACGCCGCCGAACGCTGATTAATGTCCTCGATTTCGTGCCCCGGATCGATCCTTAGATCGTAGATCGCAAGCGCCGACACGCAAACCGACGTCGCTCTTGCGAGGGCCGTCTCGTTCGACACAGCTGAAAATTACGCAACCTCGTCGTATCTCTCGCTTGCGTTAGCAAGCGACGACCTTTCATGTCCCTTAAGTACGGGAGAACGGTACCGCAATGGTGTCGCGTTAATTAAGCTAACACGCTAGCGAACCTTCCGACATGTCAGAAACGCATCGAGATTTCATCCCGGAGCGACAAGAAAATGGTAGCTTCTCGTAGACAGGCCTGCATTAGCGCGTCATATTATCTCGAATAATAATCGGATGTCTTACATTGTTCGCGCGATACTTATAAATTATAAAGTGTAATAAACACTTCTCACTCAATGCGTCAATATTTCTCGAACAATTTCAAATCCCAAGGTGCAAAAGTAATCGAAGTCTTAATAATTTGTGGTACTCTAGTAAAATATATATTATGAATCAGCTATTTTCGAATCGAAATTATCCCACAAATCTGTGTTTTCAACCGGTTGGCGATTGGCCTTCGTGAAAAACTTTAAATATATGAATCATTAGTAGTCTTAATTAATTAGTGCGGTAAATTTGCCCTCTCTCTCTTAGCCAATCTCTCCTGTTTTGCATATGCGTTACTGTCTTTTTCTCGCTGACTTCAGACACTACGACTGGCAAGAGTCTCTGAATCATTCTTAAATTCCGAAATGTAATGTGTTGCCGAATATTGCGTAATGATTTTAAAACACGAACTTTTCAAATATACCGCCCTTACAGATATTTCTTGCTATTTATACATACTTTCTGTATGTTTTACATTTATATTACTTACCGTTTCCCCTTATTTTCGATAAGCTTTACTGTAATTCTTCGAAAAAAGAGATAAATCGACAGATAATATCGAAATATTTATAAAGAAGAAAAATTTAAATCTTTAGCTTTAAACTCCGTAAATATAATTTCAGGTTATTGAGACAAATAAAAATGCAAATAATGATTAAAGCAGGTGCAGGAATAATAATAATGAAATTACATATCGGAATTTAATCGATTTTTCATTGAAAATAATGGAGATTCTCAGGCCGCTTGCAAAGTCAGAACCGCACCAGAGAAGACAAGAGGAGAAAGGTGAAAGGGCACCAAGAGAGGGCGAGATGCGATGTCGCAGTTCCGAGAAAACCAACAAGGTCGCCTCGAATGAATCGAACGTGCGTTCTACCTTTATCTCCGAGTTGTATACAATAAAGCTAGCGAATTTCTAACGTAATAAATATCGACAACCGATATTATATGAAAAGAAATCCGTAAGAGAAAAAGCTTGATCGTTTCTTACGTAATTTATTATGTCCTATTGATAAATCGAAGAACATATGTAGATATGTAAATGACTTGACTTATATTATCTATAAGTTTTCTCAAATATAACAACATATAATATAGATGATATAAGGGAGAGGAAGTAGAGAAAATCTTCGTAACTAATAAATCTTTGTAGATAATAAGAATGATATTTATCGAATTTCGCGATGTTATCTCGTTAGTTTCATTAGGCGCCATCTTATTTCGCAGTTTTAAACATTATTTCTTTGTCTTCGTATGACATCGAAAGCCAAACTGGCGGATTATATATTCAATCTCGATAAATCCATTCAATCGGATAAATCCACGTAAAAGATTTCGAACGCGGTGATCGAATCGCGCGGTATTAAAAATCAGAGCAGATCTTCGTGAGGTATAATATATATGTATATCCACAGTCACGAATCTCGCGACGTCGAGAAGAGGAAAAAGCAGACAGAGAGAAAAAAAAAAAGAAAGAGAAGAAGGGGCGCGGAAAGAAGTCGAAACCATAAAAATCGCGCGGTGGAAACGAGTCTGGTGCAATTACTATCCGAGGCTGGCTATCCTCGGACCAGGAACGAACGACCAACCACGCCCTCGCTAATGCGAGCCCGCGCGAGACAGGATTTCGAATTGGCTTGGCAAGGACGCCTGCTATATACAATGCTCCCGCCGGCACAAAGACCGGCTACTGACAATTTTTTAATTACGCCCTGTTTACGCGACCGCGCGATACGACTCGATACGACTCGACGCGACATGCCAGGCTCTATCGCCGACAATAAGTTTCGCATAATATGAACACGCGCTTTTCCACACGTACATCGGCGACCGAAAATACGACAAGCTGGACAAAGACTGTGAACGCGCGAGAGAGAGAGAGAGAGAGAGGAAAGAGAGAAAAAGACAGTTGGAAAGAGAGAGAAAGATGATCGGAATGAGAAAAGTCTAAATTTTCTTGCCTCCTTTCACTAGACAAAGTAGATAGTAGATAGTAGATAGATTTGATCTTTTTCGCGGCGATTGCACGAGCATGATGTTAACGATTTCTTAGAGGAAATTTAAGGACCAAGCGATAATAAAAACGTGAAAATAAAAGAAAAAGACAGAAATACGCAAAAATAAAATTTACAAAAATGTTACGCAATCAACATAACAGTTATGTATAGTTATATTGCTGAGATAAAATCAAGATCGAAATTGCAAAAATATTGGTTGTAAACAACCGTCTTTTACATTTCTCATAAATGTTAATATTGTATAAATATGCAACTGTTATTTATTTCAGTATCGGAGAGAGAATTTTGTGCGTAAATATTTGAATCTTTTACGAAAAAGAGGCGCGCGATAATGGACG
Organism: Formica aquilonia x Formica polyctena; assembly: GCA_907163055.1. NCBI lineage: Eukaryota > Metazoa > Arthropoda > Insecta > Hymenoptera > Formicidae > Formica > Formica aquilonia x Formica polyctena. Next base: position 58,494 of record CAJQTV010000331.1, on the reverse strand, counting down.
CTTATCCACGAAATATAATCTATTATTCGGAAAGCAAAGTTCAACAGAAAGTCGTTAAAAATGTTGTTCAATCGTGTATTCGTATGTTAATTACTTTTCGTTTCTTGCGCATATCACGGACGATAAACTCGGATACACTTCTTTGCGAAGATCTCTTTTGCAAAACACTTCTCTGTCTTCTAATATCATATGTTTTCAATTACGTGAAATGATAGATTGATTACTCCAGAATAATTATTAAATTATTTTTTAAATTAAAAAATAACAATAAAAAATATAATATTGCTCCAAGCATAAAATCATTTAGATAATGCATAATATTAATAATTGCCATATCAAATATCTATACATATTTCATGCAAACTTAATGCAAAAGCATCTAAATCCATGCTAATTATATCTTTATGTTTATTGTAGTTTTTGTTATTTACCAATTTTGATACAATTGCCAATAAATTTATTATCAACTATTATCTTTATAAACAGCATTGTAGAAATTGATTTTTATTATTACTAAAAGAACATTTACGATAATGTATTATTTCATTAATATTAAATAACATCAGCCTATGTTTCTAAAAAAGTGTAACTCTGAATAAAATTACATAAAATTTAATATGTTATCTCACATAAAGATAAATTTATCTAAGAATAAACTGAAGAATATGGAGATATAAAAATTTAAAAAAAAACATTTACAATGATATATTATTTTGTCAATATTATCCCGTTGATAACATCAACCTCTAAAAATAGTGTCTCTAAAAAAATGTAACGCCAGACAAGATTACATAAAACTTAATATGCTATCTCTTATGTAAAGACAAAAATATTTACAAATAAACTAAAATGAATAAATTTTTGGAGATAAAAAAATTTTAGAAAATATTAATGTTTGATTTTATATCTCTTAAATTCCCAAATTTTAGCCTAGTAATTTATTCCAATTGATCGGTTCACCTAAATAAATCGGAGAGACGCTTAAATAAAACGAAATGACGACTAGCCGTTGGAAATTTTCTAAAATAGGTGAACAACGCGCGATTCGCGCACAATAATACGGATGTCGTATCTAAGCGACACGTTTTGCGGAAGACGACAAACGGTGCTCGGTAAAAGTTGCGCCGCCAAGAAAACCGCGGACCGACAACGGGTTTCGCTTCTGTTTTTACCGCGAAATTTTCCATCACGTACCAGCCAAGTGAATTTCTCAGTTCTCGTACCTAACTATCGACACTGCCTATAGTGGTGGTAGATTCGAAAGTTAAGCCTTCCGTACGACCGACTCGCCGGCTCGTATCTTTCCTCGATAGGGCCGTAACTACTTTGACGCGCGCTATCTGCCGAGAAAATCGGACCTTATCACAATTCCTTCCTATGGCATTTTGACACATTTGTTTATATCGAGACACGAAAGTCTTAATATTTATCAATTATATTTTGCGAGAGATCAGTCTCTGAGATACGGCGGTACAAGAAACTGCACATATTTGCAGCTGCGCGAATCGCATCTATCTATTCAAGTTTTCGAGTTTACTTTCAGAAAACGATTTACGATAGAAAATTCATATCAAACGCATAATGTGAAAAATAATCAAAGAATCGAAATCATCAAAACTCACCGTCTCCACCATGTCGAATCCTCCTCCGTATACCATAGCTCGTTCGCTCGCAGCTCCAACCTTTTATCAGCTGCTGTCCTCGCGCGCGAGGATCGATCTCTCGGCGCTCTCAATCGAGAGGAGAGATCGACTTTGTTTCGTCTCTGCGCGGTTGTGTCGACGACGACAGAAAATCCACCTGATCCTCCTCGTCCCGCAGTGCCGTTGCGTCTTCGTTCGATAGATTTTATCCAGCCGCTCTATCGCGAGCTAACCTCGTCTCTTCGTCTTCGTTGCATGCGCGACCGTGCCTCTCGCGAATTCTCGCGACCCTCGCGCGTTGCGTACAATCGACCGACTGACCGCCGCGCCGTGCATATGGCGGGTAGCGGGAGTTGGTGGTTGGTGGGCGCGCGTTCGAATCGAACCGAACGCAGCCGAACGCGGCCGAACGCCGCCGAAGCGGTTTCGAGTTCCGAGCGCGGGCGACCCACTAACTCGCGCATGCGCATTCGTGCGAGTCACCTCGACGCGACAGACACGTGGTCCGCTAATTTCCGCGCTTAATGACATCTGCGTTTGTGTCGCGCGTTATCACGCGGCGGATCAGGATCATATGCACGCGACAGTGAAATTTTCGCAACGAGAAATATATGAGATTTCGTGACGGTTGATGTAATCGCGATAGATTCGGAGATGCGTCTACGATATTTAGCGAGGATTTACATAGTCGCGGATTATATGATGAAAATTTTTATGGTTGATAAGAATTCGCAAGTTGAACGTAGCGCGGATTTCGCGACGTGACAAGTACGACGGGACGAGCACACTAAGAAGAGTGACCTACTAAAGACTGGACATGCGCGCGACGTCTTTCCCCTTTTTTCTTAGCTTGAACTATCAACGGGCGATCAGTCGATTTTACCTATCACGTAGCGTAGTAAAGGAGAACATGGTAAAAAGTTATATATTTTGTCATTCGATCATTCGTACAGGCGACGACGAGGCATGTAAAGTACGAAAAGGAAAAAGTATGCTGAAGATGCGCGCTGAATAGGAATTGTTCTTCAATACAATTTGATTAATGTTGTATCTAGGCGTTCGGCGCTTTCACGAAGTTTGTAGCTTGACATTCGGCTATGGCTTTCGTACAATTGTTTGATTCCCTTGCATTTCTTCGATAACGTAGTCGCAATACGTGTATCACATTAATACGATAATATATTAATTATTTCACAAATATAAATATTAAAACATTTTAGACACTTAACATAATCAGAGATAATTACATTGAGTAAATTAGAGAGAAACAAGAAATCGTACTTTTCGTAATTACATGTATTGTAATTACAATTACCGATAATTTTTAATGACATACGTTATTTTATAGCGTAATGATATGATACGAACGGTATGTATGGTGCTGTTATGCGCTGCGCAAGGAATACGAATGGAAATGTTTGAACACACGTGTTCATTTCAAAGTTAGCGCTCCCATAAGTCAGAGATTGGAGCAAGTGCTATGTGCGTCACGCACTCTTAACTGCATCCTGTCCGTACATACACCAACATAATTCCATTACTTTCAAACAATGTCCCCCGATAAGAGATCGAGATCTATACCGCGAACGTATATAGCTTGAGGTGGGGGGGGGGGGGGACAATGCTCTGAAATATTTTTATCGATGGGGGTTAGCGAAAACAAACGGAATGCAATACGAAAATGATTCTTAAGCGAGAAGACAATGCATTCTCTCTCTTTCTTTCTCTTTTATTATATCAGTGTACTATAGTTGAAAACTGAGATATACCATGGTAGCTGAAGCGTATATCTGTCATAAGACCACGCGCGCGCACCAACCTTGATACGATAGTAAATAACTCGCATGTGCGTAACGCGCTCCTTGATATCATAGTCCCGGCGCGGCGCGGCGATTCGCGCGAGAGCGCGCAGGCATTTCGCGTGGGCGATTAGATCCGCGACACGGGATAAAAATCGGCACAATGGCCCTTTGTGTGTCTGTCCGTTCGCGAGACGGTTCGGCGATGGCGTCGCGCGACGTTGTGTCGGGCATGTCGTCATTGTGAAACGAATTCCAAGCGTTTTTCCGGATCTGCGCAATGCGTAATCCGTCGCGGTTTGCGTAAGCGCCCACCTTCGAAGAAATGAACCGCTTTCCAAGGGTGGCCCGCCCGCGCCGTTGCGTCGCCGATCGGCTCTCTTCGTTCTGCGTCGGGATATGCGTGATTGCGTATGTCCAGGATCGATGTACGTTATAATGCACAGTTAAATCTATCTCGCCGACTCGGGAATATTATTGCCTTACAACGCCGGGTATTATATTTGTATTATTACCGGGAAAATGTGTTTCGTAACGCGCCTTGTTACATGCTTTCCTGAGAAAGATGATGATTATTGTATATATGTGTGTGTGCGTATTACTCTTACATTTTTATGCCTTTTATCTCTTGTTATTTCTCATACATTTTTTTATTCTTATTATTTATCACAAAGAAATGAAACTGATGACAACTGTCGTTGACAAAGAATTCATTTGATAAAAATATATTCGACAAGAAACTTATCGCGTTGTTTATATTAAAATTGTTAATTAGATAAATTAAATTAGATATATAAATTATATATATATATATATATTAAATTTTTTTAAGTATTCTTCATACATGAAAATATATATTTTATGTTTTTTCAACATTCACAGAAAGATTTTATATATATATAAATATATATGCATATATAATAAAATATAAAATAATGTAAAACCTGTGAATATCGTGAAAAATAAAAATGTTTCACTATGGATGTTTATTATACGTATGGTAGATACGTATATTATCAAATTTCTCTCGGTCGACTCTTTTAATTTTGTAAAATTTATATTTAAAAAAAAGAAAAATCTTTAGTAAATTATATAACAAACAGTTTATATACAAACAGTTCAATTTTTCACGTGTAATAACAATTGCAAAATAATTGCCATTTCCAAATTGTAATTTCGAAGAGACTTATAACACAATCTTTTTCCAATTCTGTCCTTCTTCTTGCCGTTATAGTCCGTGAAAGTTGCATCACGATCTCTCAGAATTTCCCTTATGCAATCGATCGCAATCGTCATGTAGGACCTACAAGATCATTCTCGCGCACATGCATCGTAATCTCGTTTCGTTCAATTGGAACTTTATGAGTAATACTTGAAATATATATAAAAAAAAATATATATATATAATATATATGTATATATCCTCACACATATTCGTACAAAGTATTTAATTTTTTTATCTTAAGCAGTCCGATTACGCGATCAATATTGACCACAAACGTACAGGTGTTCGCTATCAATCGATCTTTCCTCATTACGAAAAAAATGCATATCCGGTTAAGAATTAGTTAGCTTTACTCCAGACAGTTGTTTCCAAATAGATGTGTTTTTAAATGTGATTTATACATCATACATATATGTATATATATACATATATTAACATCGTCATATATATATAAATTTTATAATTTAATTTTATGTGATATTTAATATTATTTCTGTACATAATGTGAAAACGCATATTAATCGCAATATTCGAACGGCGACAGTATGAAAGGCGTTTGCGTCATCACTGTGACGGAACTCGAGAGGAGAAAGCGCATTCACCGAAAAGAGTCTCGATTATGTTTTGTACATCCCCGAACATGGTAAAGGGAGAGGTTCTCTCGTGTGGGAAACGCGAAGGGCGGCAAAAACAATAATTCGCAGATCTCGCTAGACATGACGTCCGTTGGACCAACGTCGTTCAGTTGAGAGAGAGAGAAAGGAAGAGAGAGCGAGAAAACGCGAAAAAAAGGAAGCAGGATTTACGTCGTAAAGGAAGAAAACAAGACTGTAAAAGAGCAATGACACTTTTATGCCCCTCCTACGCTAGCCTGTGAGAGCTAATTTGCATTTCCGTCGAGAAATTAATTCCAGAAAGAATTTCTATAAATCTCTTCAATCAACTTAATTGTAAATCATCATTAACTTGTAATAATTAAAACGTTTAATGTGTTGGTTGATTCTTTAAAAATGAACATTTTAAGAAATCTATTTATTTTTTTTTAAGTCGCAAACACAAAATAATATTAGTCAAAATTAAGATTTCTCTTATTTCTGCAAGAATCTAAAAAAAAAAAATAATAATAATAATAAAGAAACATTGTACATATAATCATTAAAAATGTCATATAACAACATAATTACATATCTTTTTTCGGAAATGGGAAACAATATGATATACTACTACTTTTTGGTTATTATTTTAGCTTTAAATTAAAAGATCACGAAATTCAAATTTTTATAATTTTCCTGCTTTTAAAATTTAAATGATGTAATATTTCACAAAAATTGTTATATTCTTCGACAAATATATTTTTTCCACTTCATACATCATAAAACAATTATTCTATTAAACTTTTCATTCATTTTAATATTTTTATTATTAAATTAAAATAATTACTTTTTATTTTTTTATTACATTATTTCACATATTCTAATTTGAATTGGCGAGTTTATTTAATTTAACGAGCTCTCTTTAATATCAGCAGCAAGTTAATCCTGCGACTTATGCGGGAGAGGAAAATAATAGACCGCCACTAGGTCATTACCAAGGAATTTTCGCGTGTTTCCGTCCGATCGGCAGAAAATCATTATTTTATCGCCGATGAGGCATTATCTTCCGACAATCCAGATAATAATTGTCCACCGCGTAGCCGAAGACTCGGTCCCGAAGATATCCCATTGTTCGAAGGATCCTAGCCCGAGATAGCAGATATTTTTCATCGTCCCGCATCTCCGTAACGTTCGCGTATTGCGACCACCCCGTGGTATCTCGCATGAGGTCTCTGGAGCATACTTAGGCCTCGTGCACACTGAGAAACGAGAGATTTTGTTTTCCAAACGAAACGCGATCCGTTTTGCGATATCATTTGCTCCAAACTTTTGTTATCCCTTAATCCAAGAGTGTTAAGCGTCATCTATATACTCTCTTAAACTGAATCAGTAAAGAATTCACTGATTATAAAACTGATGACACAAGATTTCACTGAAAATCAGTGAGTATTTAATTGATCTTCAGCGAAAACATTCACACTCTGATGTTTCTCTGTCTTGTGTCTCACTGACTATGACAGTAAGATTTCACTTAAAAAATCAATAATAATCATACATATTTTGTAAGATGTAATTTCTAAAGCTTTTTCTATTTATTTTGAATTACTATTTTTTGCCCCCACACATGCATATCAAAAATGAATGATAAGTAATAATATTCAAAAATTCACAATTAAATACATATACTTTTTTTATTCTTAAGATGTAACAAATCCAAAAAAAAAGAGAACAAGATTGTTGGTCAAACTCAGATATTTCTTTAAAAGAATATATTGCTATATCTCGTATAATATTATAATATAAAAGGCATTTTTAAAATATCATTGATTGAAACAGATACTATCACTAACTGATTCTTTCGGTGAGATTTTACTGATTTGCAGTACTTATCACTGATTGCAAAACCAATGAGACTATTTACTGCTTTTCAGTGATAATATACTGTTTAATAGAGTACTTGCACGCAAATCTCGTAATCGATTAATTAAGTTGCCGCCTCGGTGTATCATCAACACGAAGAAAAATGAGCTATCCTATGAGCTATCTATAGTCACATGAGTGAACCGTAATCGCAGGAAACTCACCTTGCGACGTCGCTCGAGATTTTTTTCCAAGGTATTTTCTCGCGTTTCGTTATTTTCCCGAGATCATGCTGTCGGAATGGGCAAATTTCTGACGAGGATACGCGCAAGATCGCGTTGCGCGAGTCTGGCGGCAGATACGACGTAATTATGATCGTGCCATTATCTATCGCACGAATAGCATACGTTGCAGAGTTCTCGCGCAAAAGGCTACAACACGCCATCGCAACTCGTACATACATCTATGTATATATACATATATATATATATATAGATATCGTAACCTTTGCGAGAGGTGCACCGCGTCGTCATGTCGCAATCTCTCACAATACGCGGCGTTTGCCGCCGCGCGCGCCTAACGCTTTTATCGCACGAATTAATGGTGCGCGGCGTTTTTTAATAATCTCGCTGATTTATGGAACGCGCGCCGCACCGTTCACTGTTTCTTTTCTCTTTCCTTTCTTTCGTTCATCCAATACCCAAGAACCTTCCTTCATACCGGGACGAATAATGAAGACCGCGTCGGGCTATGCGCGAGAGAATCCGCTCGCGAGAAGAAGAAATTTCACGCCTATTCTACGTCGCATCGCTTTATCACTCGTACTACTCCTCGAAAGAGAACATTACCTATTCGTGATCGAAAAAAAACTAAATCCCTTCCGTCCCCCCATCATAAAATATGACGCTAAAGCGGAAAAATGCTGCGAAACTATTAACTTATAACTTATTCTATTGTTACGTAAAGATCGCCTAGTTTTAGATACCGCTAAATTATAAATATATGAAGATTTCTCCACTAAAAGATCATCTCTGTAATTTAACATTTACAATATTTTCCGGTTTAGAAAGCAGCTTGTTAAAAGAAGGATAAAGAATTTGAATGATTTCCGTACATTTCGGTGGAATAACAAAACCGATTTCATCTTTGTAAAATGTAAGAGCGCGAGAAAAAAGGGGAAGGACAATATAAAAATGCTCGTATAAGTATCTATGAGATATAAAGATTTTTCTGATCCTCCTAGAAGAGGATCCTCTCTGCACGCGAATCGTTGTGAGCCGATCTTAACGCGATCGGCGCTTATTGAGAAGCAGCCGTGATATGAGATGGAAGAAGAGCGAGGTTTGATGGTGCTTGGTAAAGAAGAGGGAAAAGAGAAACGGACGGGCGTCCACCTTCTCTTCAGGGTGATCTTACCGTGCGTAAATATAGGGCATACTACGTAGCGAGTGCACCGCGGAGGGTGACCCCGATGACCCAAGTGGTACCCGAAGGCAGCCAGCCTCGATGAAGAGGACGAGCCCGCGAGAGGAGCGTGAAGGGAGCCAGGGGAAAGGGGAGAGGAGACGCGAGGGAGGAACGAATCGTCGAGCCGGTCCAAATGGAGAAAAAAGGCAGATTCGCCAAAGAGGAAGAAGAGAAGAAGAGGAGAAGGCAGAGGAGGACGACGAGAGAACGAGTAAAAAACAGAGAAAGAGAGAGAAAGAGAGAGAGGTGGTACGCTAAAGAGACGTACGTTCCCACACGAACCCCCAAGATGCGTCCTGCCATGCTCGGGCTCTGGACCCCCGATGCCCAGAAGCTGATAAAAACAACTACAAAACTGCCTACCGGTGTTTTCTGCCTTTTGCTCCTGCATTACTCCTTACTGCCGTCTCTCTTCGACACCTTCTTTCCGCTCGATCGACTCTGCTCTCCGCTCTTCTTCATTTAATCTACACACAGAAAAATGCATATTATATTTAAGTAAATATTTGTTTCAAATATTTTATAAATTTATATATCCGTATTGTATATAAATTTATATATAATATTTACATATTATCAAGAAAATTGTAACTCTTTGTTACAGATGATTATAATTTATATAAAAGAATATAAACTGAGTAATTATTCTTTCAGCAATAGAATGATATTTTTCTATGTATAATCTCGAGGGTTAGATCAAAAAGATTTCTAAAATTTGATGATCGCAACCGTAAGATATCAATTTCTTAATGACAAGAGAAGTCTTTATTAATATAATTATCTGTAACAAATATAGTTTTACATATAATCGATATATAATTACTAATATCTCTTTTTACGCATTTCATTCAACGAAATTAATATAAACCGTAAAATTTAAAAGAAAATTGGAACCGTCACGAATATCGGGATATATCTGCAGGGAGCACAGAGGGGTTTGTTGACATACGCCGATGTCTGACGGCAAAATGCACGTATCTTTACATTCCTCTTGAATTCACATCCCCCGCTCATATTGTGTCGGGATTACGGATTGCGACACAGATTTACCGTGGGAATCGCGCAACGATGGATCGCTTACGATCGGCGTGCAATTCCACGACGGATGCATCGTGTTGTTGTCTGAGTCACACATGTGGGGCGCCGTTGCTACACTTTCTATGACTCAGTGTGGAAAGAGAGCCGAGAATACGTACCAGAATTGCAAAACTATCGTCGAGATCGGCGGATTATTATTGGGAAGGTATACATACGTGCCGCGATTTTTATGCGCGAGGGAGGGAGGAGGGGAGAGAGAGAGAGAGAGAGAGAGTGCAATCAGCTTGAAAAATGACGCGTGAAATTGCAATGGCGATAATTTCTACGCACGTAAAGATACCGACGTACAACGGAAGTGACTAATGCGATTTTTAATTCACCACCGCGTCATATGCCACTCGTGACGTTGATCTCCCCCTTTTGCGCAAGCAACTAAATTTCTAAATCGGTAAATAAGATCTATTGCTTTATTATTGGCCCTTCAATATAAATAGGCTTCAGATTAATAAAAGGAAACATCGGTCATTAAAATTCAGGATCTAAAGATCTTACATGACGAGACGATATTTCATGTTCGCTGACAATTAACATTACTGCTAATATTAATTGAGAAATAAATATTCGACAAAATAAAAGTAAATTCAACTAAATAAATGCAATTTATTTTTTTTACAGTAATGAAAGAAAGATGGATGAATAGCGTAAAATCGATAATTACTATTGTACCGTAAGTTTGATTCTATAGATTTATTCACGCACAAAGTTGCCGTCTAAAAAACTCATCTGACGTTACATAACATTGTCGACAATTACACACATTGATTATGCGCGCTTAAAAAATACGAGATGATCGTTGCTATTTATGAGTAATATGAAACGATCGATCGTCTTAGAGAACATCGGCAACACTTCCAATGCACTTAAAAAATTTCAAGACGATTGTATTTTTGCTTTGTTTTCCTTACATGATTTTCCTTATACGATCATTTACAGCATCGAATTATTGCAAGATCGTATCGGGATCAGATCATGGAATCGCGTTCATTTAATATTTTAATCGATAAATTAAACATCGACAAAGAGTTGTGTGATTTAAAGATAAATGTCCGATATTTTGATCGAGTTATTATAATTAAATGTACCATTTTTTGGTCTAATAAACTTTCCATGCATGTGTTTTCCAAAAAAGTTAATCTCCGTATCTTGAAAGATAGATCAAAATAAAAATATCTTTTAATTTTAATTCTATTTAATTTCTAATTAATTAATTTTATATTTTATTGTAAATTTTATTCTATGTTGAATGTGGAGAAAAAAGATTAATCTCGTTCTTGACTTAAATCAAATATTTAATTTGATTTAATTTTGGACCGTTCTATATTAATTTAAAACAATCCGCAAGTCATTAGCGGAAGATGAAAATTACGATCATTAATAAAAATAGCCATTAATCGCAATTACTCGGCGCGCGGAATTTGTGTGTTCGGATACTCCTTTCTTTTCTTTAACTCGGTGAAAGTGCTGGATACGCTCGAGCTCCGTTAATTTATTTAAATTGCCGTGGTCTCTCTTCGTGTGATTCCCAACGATTCGATTCGCCATTGTCGGTGAACCGTCGTTATTTATCGGCGCGTAATTTCGTTTCACAGTTAGATTTTTGTAGCATTGACGTCAGAATAAGTAAGAGGGGAATGTATTAAGATCGCACTCTTTTCTCTTCTAATCAGAAATATTATATAACATTTGAACAAATGAACAAACAGACTAAAACACATAATATTTAGAATAAATTAATGTTAAACATACACAAGTAGATATTTACATAGATAGATTAACACAAATCGCGAGATTATAAATGCAAGATCTTAAAATCAATAAACATATTAATAAAGAAATTACGATAAAATAACCAGTACAACTTTAAAATTAACTAAATTAAAATTAATATTAAAATATTTTTTACTATTCACCAAAAAACTGTCGAAATTAAAATGTCTCGTCACATGATACAAATAGCTTGAACCACCAACGAATAAACAGATTAATCTCAAAATCGAGAGAGAGAGAGAGAGAGAGAGAAAGAGGCGAAATTTACAAGAAAACAACCGCAGAAACGAGGCAATTAAAGCCTTTTTTCGATGAACCTCAATTTATAATTCGTCAACGTGTATTATATATGAACCATCCGAAAGTCTATTAATGATTTACACGTCCTTGCTTTTTGCACAGGAGGAAACCTTCCAACCTGTTTCTCGCGGTAAAAATAATGCGTAAATGCGTCAATATTAAAAATCACTTATATCTCTGTCAATTCGATAGCTGGTACGGGGTGTGAGAGATCCGCGTCATTTTCCACTGTTCGATCATTTTACTGCTCAAAATACGTCATTGCGAGTAATTAACGTTACAAAATCAAACTATCGATTAATGTTTTCGCAATAACAGGAGGCGAAAAGCGGAACGAGTAACAGAAGTTGATCACCACAGCTAGTTGAAACCAACTGAAGACCAATTTCTTCAATCTCAAAATAAAAGACATATATACAAAAATTGTCCTTACCGATATTTTGCTGCTGCACAATCAGTTAATTATCACGCTTGGACACGCACTTGACTGATTATTAATCTCTATCTGGGGTTGAACAGCGACGCCACATTATCCTTCTCTTTTACGCCAATCTTCACTAATAGTACATGCAGCGACATCTAGTACCAAGGTAGAGTAGATTATAGCTTTAACTGTGCACTGTGGATAAAGGAAGGAAAACGAATGTGAAAATTGAAGGTTATAAAAACACATTTCTGCCTATGTGGAATTAAAAAAGACTATACATTTTAGTTACATGTAATATATAAAAAGAATCTTATGCACTTCCTTTTCGCACGTTCGGTCCGAGATACCGAAAAAAAAGACTGATAAATGTCAGAAAATGAATATGATATTTCTGATACTGACTTCACAAATCTTTCATTATAATTATACAATATACAATATACTTTATATTGATATGTATAATTTTTTGCAAGTGAAAAATTTATTAAAAAGGAACGACGTATCCCTTGCTCTAATGTTAATAAATTCAACATTGAAATAATTGCATGTCATGGTATCGTTAATATTGTATTTCTTATAACTAATATACATCCATTATAAAAATATTTTATTATGCATTCGTTATCAAATGTACCTGTTAGGCAATGGGCGAGAAAAGACAGTGCATTTTTTTTAATCTCCATACACAACAGTTAATAAATGTAACATTAAAATGATTGTGTATCAAGATATCAATATTTTATTTAATATTTTATCATGTAGGAATCACATCATTTAGCCGTCTGATGACAGTCACATATAAATTGAAGAACACTAAATATATATAAATCGTAATTTTTACAAGTTTTATTTAATGCTATAGTTACTACACACTTAGTACCACGTATTGATCGAGCGACACTTGTGTTTGTCTAGGATAGGATTCCTACAATAGTATGATAGTAAATTGCAGCAATATATAGGTATTTAGCTCCTATAAACATTCGTATTCAAAAGAAAGAAGTTTATATGTAATATAAACCTTGAATTGATGAATTTTCGGACGATACTCCATTTACTTCACTAAGCCCATCTTCTTGGCTTCCACTTCATAAATCAGTAACCTCCACATTTTGACTACAAATACTTCCGCTTCTTCGTCTAATACCTGAAACACACAAGGTATGTATTTCGCACAAAAGATATAAAACGCGGAGCAAGAAATATTTGATAATTACCATCTGTACATCGTCAAGTATTCCCTGAGGAGAACTACCCGCCATTACTTTGCTACAGATAAAATCCACTAAAGTAGGTTCTGGTTCGCCAATGTATTCGATAATCTTTTTATTGATCCAAGGTCTTATCCTCTTCTCCATCAATGTCTAAACAGGAGAAAACATGTAAAAACAGAGCACATCAGTAAAAGCTAGTATTGCCGCCAAAAATAACAATACTCGCTACAATATAGACAAAGAAAACAAATTTAACTGAAGACACAATTGTAATTAAACAATGTTAACATAACAAGAATAATTTGTTCGGAAAGGGACAAAAAATAAGTGACACTTACGTTATCGATGAGTGCCCAATCGAGTTGATATCCAAATAACGCGTTCTTATCAGTGGGTATTTTGTCTATTAGAGATTTTATATGTTTTCGCTTTTCTTCTTGGCTTTTTGTACTTTCTTCCTTCCCTGCCTTCGCAGCTTCTTCAGTTTTCTTCTTCTTTTCGTCGCCATAATCTGCATAAATATAGACTATAAATATTCTAGTTTTTTTCATTGGGCTTAATAACGAAGATGAAGGTGATTTACCTAAAGGTACAAGTTTACGTTTCTTCGCGTTATTAGCGGCATCGTCATCATCGTCGTTATTGAAAACGTCTTTAACGTCGATACGGCCTTTTTTCCGCGTTTGATTCGATTGTTGTGAATTCGTATTAACAGCAGCATTAGGACTGACCGGCGTTTTACCACCTATACCGTGATCGCTAGAGCGATTGCCTCCGCTTCCCATAGCAAACGGAACAAAGTTGCCTATAGCAAAAAAAAAAAAACATAATTGTAAACAGAAGAGACGCTGACACACACAATATCTGTCAATTAACGGAATATATAATTATCGAAATCATAAATAATACTGCGAGAGAATACAAAGGTTATTAAATCGCAATGAGGCAAATATTGTATCAAAAAGTGAATCAAACTTACTGCCACTTGTCTTTTCCGGTTCACTGACAAGAGACATGCGTGAATCTTCATCCAGTGACGGTGGAATGGATTGAGCGGGCGTTGCGGCCGATTGATGTGCTGGCGATGGCCGTGCATCCTTTAGGCTCTCTCGATCCGCTTCCGCAAATCCCTCTTGATTCTCCTCACCATCGCGATGATGATTCTGATGATGTCTATGATGCCGACGATGATGATGGTGATGTCGCGGTGGCGTTCTGGATGGTGTTTCCGGTTGAGAAACTTCGTCAAATTGCACACCATCATCACTATCGCTCTCTATTGGTTCGGTTTCTATTGGCGGCATTATTTCCTTCTCCTTCTTCGCCGCCTTGTCATCCTCTTCGTCGATTATAGTAATTACTGGTTTAGGCTTATACTGTTCCTCCCTTTCGGCTTTCAACTGATGAAAAAAAAAAAAACAAATCATAGAAATAAATAAATTGTTAATAAAAATTGAGAAATTTATTAATGTAATAGATATAATGAAAAATAAAGTTTTCCTATAAAGTAGATCTACGCACATAAGCTCGGAAAACTAATATAATTTTTTATAAATAACAAAAAATTTCGTTAAACATTTATTACTATCAATCTCAATTTTTTTAAATTAAGAGTTTAGATACAAACACGCAATGCATCTTCTCATGCTCAAAATATGAGGAATATATAACTTACCCTTTCAAATTCCGCAGCAGGATCCGGGTTAGAAGCATCTGCGTATAGTTTATCGCGTAGACGTTGAAGTTCCTGGCGTTCCGCGCAACGATCTCGCGAATCCGCTTCAGCCTCCAGCGCTCGTTCTTCGAGCCGGCGAGACAGCTCTTTACCCTTATAATACTTGGCATCATCACGATCGTCATCGTAATCCTCGAGAAATTCCTTCAGACGTTTCGCCTCCCTCTCTCTGGCCTCGCATTTCGCGCGACGCTTTTCAGCTTCCTTCTCGTATTCTTTCTGCTTACGCCGTTCGCGTGTCTCCCACGCCCTTAGACGCTCCTGGTACGCCGCCTCTTTCTCCCTGGCTCGCCTCTCATTCTTTTTCCTCTCCTTTGCCTCTTCCTCCTCCTCCCTTTCACGCATGATCTCCCTCTCGGTCTTCCTCACCTCTTCCCGCTCCCGTTCTCTTTCACGTTCCCGGTCTCTTTCCTTCTCTCTGTCTCGCTCGCGTTCTCGTTCGCGTTCCCTCTCGCGATCTCGATCCCGCTCTCGTTCCCGCTCTCGATCTCTTTCACGGTCTCTGTCTCGATCCCGATCTCGGTCATTTCTCGATCGATCTCTGTCACGTTCTTTAGATCTGGAAAATTCAAAATCGTGGAACAGTTGCAAACATTATACTGAAGCAATATATATAAGCTAAAAGAAAAAAATATTCAAGTCGAGTCACTTGTAAATGTTGAGGGGTGGCACTCCATAGCAAAGCTCGCTCAAGTTCCTATACTGTAATCAAGGTGTGTTCGTCACACGCATTTCTTACGTGTAAACATATTTAATGTTGTACACTTTATACGTTGTATGTACATTGGGGTACACGGAATGCTCACCTAGATCTAGAACGACGTTTGTCCCTTCTACTGCTGCCTGTACTATCACTACGACCTTTATGAGACGTAGGACTACCAAGTTCTCCATCCTGATCCTCTTTGTTAGAAATATCGTCGTCGCGTTTATCACGCCGCTCTTTCTCCCGCTTTTCACGCTCCTCCTTTTCGACAGCCTCCTTCTTTCGCTTCACCTGGGCCTTCTCCTCCTCCTGCTTCTATAAAACACAAGAACGCGGACGCGGGTGAGACAAAAAGGTTGAAGCAAGAGTATCAGTCTGTGATTTTGATGGAACCAAGAAACTAGCAATCGTATCTTCTTTAAGCGCAAAAGAGATGAGAAAAAAAAATTATTCATAAATATATTATTATCAACAAATAGGAATATCATTAACGATCGTTATAAGAACAAGTAAGTTATGAAATAGCTTGCTTTGTAGTGCATAGAGTGATCAATGAAACTTTGTCAAATTAAAAAATTCACGAATATCGCAATCTGTTTGAAATAAATTTTGTCAAAATGCTCGCTAATTATTAAAAACCATGTGTCTCTGTTTATTTTCAAAAATTGCCGACTTTTAGCATATGAGAGAAAACACATAAAGACAGAAAAAAAGAATTACGGTAGCTATATTGTGATTCGTATACAGAACGATTACTAGTTGTATAAGCCTTAATCATCTGACATAACAAATGTAGAGAAATGTTCATTTCAATATGGTATACTCACTCCACTGGAGCATGCTCGATCAGCAGCATCTTACACACGAAATCTCGTTTACATATCAATTACCTAAGTGCAGGTACAAATGTTTGGATACAGGCATAAGAGTTATCTTAGACTTCTAGCTTATATTTAAGTACCTTAATAGCTAAACAGATGCATCGCAGAGGCCACCCAATGTACTTACAACATTGCAAATGTGCCTGTAAAATTTTCGATAGTGTCTAAATCTAGTGATAAAATTTTTAGAGTTTGAAACGGTTCTTATTTTTTTTTAGATTAAATTTAGAGACATTCTCTTGATCAATATTCAATAATTATTAGAAAGTATTATACCAATCGAAGGCGCAGTCGTCACGAAGAGAGGATATCCCGCCAAAACATCTTTTCACATTTGCCAAGTAACTGTCTGATAACATTTGTTTTCTCCTGGATATGGTTACACGCGTTATGGCAGCCGATGCAGCAAACTGTTGAATATCAAATGCACAATAGTTTGCCCACCGTTATCTTCCCCGTGTTATTAAACGCAACGTCTTAGAAGTAAATTAGTATGGTTCATCCTTATTCGTTACACTAGTATCCAAAAATGGGTTACTGTTTGGAATATTGATTCTGTTGCTAATTATTGTGCAATCTTTACACGACATTAAAATATAATCTGCGTAAAATGCTATTAATTATACTATTATGCAAAACATTTTTTCTTTTAATACTTCTTCAAATATATAAATATAAATCTATAAATATAAATCAAATACTTTCTCCAAATGTATATATAGAAATTTCATTATAATAGGCATTGGTAATGCTTGCTGCTACAATTGCAGAATTTTTTAAAAAATTCTCTTTATATTTTTTTTCTTTTTATCATGTGACATATATCGTTAATCCTGTTTCACACAATTATCTATTTCAACATCAAATGGAATATAACGGAATATATATATATATAAGCTCTCTCGTCCATACGGTAACCCATGGTTTTAAGTTCTAACAAGGGTAAAATAACTCAGTGCATAAAAGTAGATGCACATTGTGAGGAGAGAATAAACTGCTGAAACATGAAACGTGGTCAAAAAGGTATTTTTCTCAGAAATGGGCAGTTCACTAGCAAAAAAAACTACAAGAACCGAATTGCTTGTGTTGGCTCATGGTTGTGGAGTTTACTCACGGTGTGAAGTTGACTTGGTCAGTCAGTGTGGTGGTACCGGAGAATGGAGGAGCGCGCACCTAGGTACTACATGTCTGATCGAGACGCTGACAGAAGCTGTTTACACAAAATAAAGACAACAACTGAACAGTCGCCATTGGTGATGGACAAAATCAGTTTCAATTGTGTGTACTGAGCAAAGTTCTCTCGACCCTATCAAATAGTATAGTCCGTATCGCAAAAAGTGTGTCAGCGCCAAATTTGTGTTTTGCTCAAAATAATAATAATAATGTTTCAATCCTAAACAGTGCGTAAAAGCAACCTGGACAACCGCTTACCTACGTTCGATATGCAAATACTAAACTGCTAGGCCTCTCTTATTGTGAGCACTCAATATCAATCAGTAACGTTTATCTACAAATAGCTCTTGCCGTTAGATATTTCAATTCGTTTTATTACTGCGTTTTTACATCGCTACCATGTCTTATATAAAAAATTATGCAACCTTGGATAATATAAATATTGCTTCAATATAAATATGATACATAATAGCGTAACATGATAATAAATTAGAAATAAAATATAAAAATTTCCCTCAGATCTAAAAAGATGTAAAAAGAAATATTCAAAATAAAACAAATAAGCTTAAAAATTAAACTCAAACATAGTCGACTCAAATGTGTGTAATTAACTTTCTCTAATTCTATTAAATGTAATATTAAAAAATATCGAAATTATTTCCAAAAATATATATCTCAAGATATATATCTCATGATTAAAAAATAAAAGGAAAAATTTCTAGGGAAAAATATCTCTTTTTGCATAATGTTCAAGTCTTCTAAGTAATCTTATTCTGAACATTTTTTAACATCTTTGAATCAAAGGAAAATGTTTAATTCTGTTCTATTTCTAGTGATTTTTTTCGTACAAATAATATCCATTTCTCTATTGTAAAATATCATTGAATGCAATTATATATATTCTTATTTTAAATATACCTATATTTTAGTATCAATAATTCATAGTAATAGTTCTGTCAGATAAATCTTTTTGACTTAAAAAAAATATTAATAATTACCACATCTTGATTTTAATAACGTATAACAGATAAGAAATTAAAAAAAAAATAGAACAAATATAAACAATTATTCGAATACATTTAACTATATGTACAATTAAAATTGTGATTATTATGAAAATAAAATGTAACCACACAATACAGATATAAAAAACCTATTAATTCGACATATATTGAAATCTTTGATATTAATTGCTAGCAGTTTAGCATGACATATACAGAAGTAGATAAAGTTACTTTATTATCAAACAAAAATCGTAATCGTATCTCTCTAAACGTCAAAAATATAACTGTCGCAATATGATACAGATCTATATTTGCGACGAATCAGTAAAACAGAATATACCAATAGAAACAAACCGATCAACTACATGTCGCCAACTTGTCGCGAAGAGCTACGAGAGTCTCCTTCTTATAGCGCATTTCTTTCTTTTTCTTTTTTTGCTTTTTTTCATGTTTGGTTGTTTGGATTATACTCTTGACTTACCGACGAGCCTGCAGCCGCCTGCGAAAATACGAGGGATGTGCTGTGATTGACTCCCTTCAGAGCCAATGAGTGAGTGAAAGGGTGGTCCCCATACACAGCATTCCTAGGCGTGTGCGTTTGCTGTGTGCGACGCACGCTGCCTGTTATTATAATTATAGCAACGAGTCACGGCTCCAATTGTTCAGAGCTAACATAGCACACACGCACTTTACCACAAAATACTTAAAAGCTACGGCTTTCGAGAAATATATTCGTAATCCTCTCTTGTATATCCAAATACTTCTTTTACATTTCAAATATATACAAAGAGAGTCTAATTATCAGTGCCTGCGATAGAATGTATATGCGATTGGACACTCTCACGATTGCAAAAGTTCTTATCGATTTATGACTCTGTATTATTGTTCAAATATTGAAAACGCGTGAATCTGTGTCCGATCGCAATATCTATATAAAGTATAGATATTAGCAGCAATTCATCGATAAACATTAAAAGATAAGTTCTTTTTTTCGTGTATAGCACGAATTCATAGATTCACGTCATTTTTATGCTGCTGTATATCTTTGATTTTATCTATATCAGCAAGACATAATGCAACAATATTTTTCTGTACATTCAATGTTCTCAAATTCCGCGAAAATTTTACGTACACACACTACATTTCCGATCAGTATCATTAACATATTCAAATATTATAAACTTATGAGTGAACCAATATATATGCAAAAGACATAAACATCATAAAAATAACAAATAAAATAATACAAAGTATTACAAACATATACTTGACATTCTGAAATAAAAGATAAAATTGTATTTTTCTTTATATCTTTATAAGATAATAAAGAAAAAGAGATACAAGAAGATAAAATGTAATAATAATATAAATATTCAGAAAGAATACAGATACATATTATTGCCAATATGTATTAATAAGTATAATTAAGTCACAAATTATTTGATTTTAATTATTTTACCTATTTTGTTGCATCTGAAACGCATTATTTTATCTCGGCAAATTTCCACTAATTTACAATAGGAAAAATTCTATTCAATCGCGCGTAAGAAAATATGTTTATAATGCTTTGTAGGCCGAGTATGTTATGCATAAACAATATTAATCCCGTCATGAATATCAATAAATTAACGAAAATTCTTTCAGCGTACTTGTTAAGAGAGATTAAAAAATTTGGTCTTTTATTGTCTACGCAAGATCATCAAAAAACTTTTCATGATCATAAAAAGAAAAGAGAGAGACGTAGGATTTAAAGAAAAAAAAAGAGATCCAGAAAAATACTCGTAATAATAATTACCTTCATGACTTCACGGAATTTGCCAATTTCCCGAGTAATCAAGTCTCTTTTACTCTCTTCTATTTCCGCGTCATCCAAATTTAAGGATTTAGCTACCATCTTTGTTTGATGTTCCTCTGTAATGAATTATAAGGTTAAATTTTTACACACTTTCCATACGATCAAGAGAAGAGACTTTGAAACTATGGAAATTACCTGGAGCAACCTGAGCCATTTCTAAATCTGCAGCATGTTCGGCAATGATCTGGCTAATACGAGCGAGCGCATCCGCATCAACCACTCTCATACCTTCGTCCATATAATCTTCACCCTCTTCACCGTCGGCTCCTTCACCAGATGTCTCGTCTTGTAGAGGTGACTGACCACCCCTGAGCTTCTTTCTTCGCTCAGCTATGAAGTAACGCATCGTATAATTCACGTTATTTAAATCTCTCCCCCACCTCCTCTCATCTTGTTTTTTATCTTTTAATCTAGAAATTTACCTTTAAATTGATCCAGAACTACCTTGGCTTTAGCGTCCACTTTGACAACAAGCTTCTTTGTGCCTATTTCCATGTCATGGAGTAATCGAACCGCTCTGAGACCCGCATCGGGACCTGCGTATTCGCAGAAGCCGAATGCCTGTACCCTCTTCCAGGAAAGAACGTGTCCACACGCACCCAGAATATGTCGTATCATCACATCGGGCGCTCTGTCCATTATGTTACCGATGAACACCGTAACAGGCGGACCGGATTCCCTCTCGCGTCTTCGATTATTGTCGTGGCGATTTTGATTGCGCGAGTAACGCACGGCCGGTGCGGATGTCTGCATCGCAGATACGGGTGTTGGGATCATCTATGTTTTGTAAATGGTAGGAGTCTTAATTATGCACATGTCTACTCATGCACTCTATTTTTCCCCTCCCTTTCTAATAGCGCGATTAATTTATTCGTATTTTAGCGAAGATCTCATTATTATAGAATATTAAATTATAACACATTCTGCTCTGTATATCATGCATCGAACAAATTTAAAGAAAATAACTGCATTAGATATTTTGCATTCAAAGCTATTTATAAAAATTTATTAAAAAGATGTTTGTTGTCGCAAACTTGGAACAAATTTTATTATACAATTTTTGTTACATATCACTCTATGTTGATAAAATGATGATGTATATTCATGCTTAATATATGAAAAGTAAAATGCAACACAACATATATATTAATCAATACCACTTTATATATATATATGTGTGTGCGTGTAATTTATTTTATAGATTGCAACTCTAAAAAACTAATTTTCCAACAATAGTAAAAGTTATTACACATAAATTGAATTATTTAATTCATATATAAGTGAACATAATGTATTTTATGCAGATAAATATCAAAATTAAATTAAAACACAATTATCGTGCAATAATCATCATCATGTGATAAATTTACTTACATGTGCCATAGGCATGACTCCTCCTATAATTGGCGGAGGTGCACCAACCATATATGGCATAGGGGGCATCCCTGGAATACCCATAGGTGGTTGACCAGGATAAGACATGATGATGGCAAATTGATATTACAACAATGAACACTCTGCAACAATAAATGACATAAATTTTTAACAAATTAAATAAATCAAGTGAAAATTTTGTTTTATTTTATATAAAGACAATTACACATATAAATTTATGTCTTATAAGCACAAAATTATATATGCATCATAATAACGCAACTATAGACAATAGATATTAGTTTTATTATATAATATCTAATGCAAATTAATTTTTTCATAAATGGTTTAAACAAACAATACTTTGAAATACAATATCTGATTGCACTTTAAAAAGTCACATTTTAATATGTATATGTAAACAGTTAATTATGCAAAGAAAAGAATATTACTTGACATACTGTAAAATAACATCGTAATTTCGGAGGTAAGACCGTTATCAAAATACAAAATTCTTAGTTAACACATTTGTAGTAACTATGAGAGAGAGGCACAATTGACACTTTCTGCAATACACAATAGGAGAAACAATCATACTTGATTCTTATTACGCGATATTTATATCATTCGAATAAGATAACAACAATAAATTATACTATAGGTCACTATAAATGAGAGCAATCAATCCATGAATAACAGGCGACGAAAAATTTCACGCGTGTGAAGCGCGGGTGATATGTAACAGCTCTTTACAAATGCCTCTCTCTCTCTCTCTCTCTCTTTCTCCCTCTCTTCCCCTCTCCTTTTATAGCTTAATCTATCTACAATTCTACATGGTCCAATATGCACTGGGCTCCGTAAAATTAAACTAGCATCTCTCTTCCTCGAGAAAAAGATTGATACAATCGCAATTACCCTCGCGTCATGCATCGGCGTACTATTCGCAAACGCCCGACAAAGAGAAAGAGAAAGAGAGAGAGAAAGAGAGAAAGAGAGACGTCAATGCGGACGAATTTTAACCACTAAACGGAAAGATTGTCAAGATTATACTCACACGAGGAACCCGGAAATCGGATTTCAACTTATCGTACTAGAGTTCTAAACGTCATCTCGATAAAAATTATCGTGCCGGACGTAAATTCTCGCGCTTGAATCACAATACCACTCCGATCTTTAGCAACGATCTCGGTATAATACAATTGCGATATCATCAAGGTATAATCGAGTATTATAGTAGGGCAACTCCTCCGAGAGATATCTCTGAAACAGGCGCGCATGCGCAAACAGCCTACAACTAGGTGCAGCACTATAAGTGATTCGTTAGCCAATCACACGTTTCGCTGCGCTTTACTGTTTCCGGACAAGCGGGAGATGATTGGTCGCCGCCTATTGTTCCATAATGCATTCTATATTTTCGCGCATGCGCGGTACGGCAAAATGCCTAATGCATGTGAAAAAAATATATGAGCTACTTTTCAAATTTTGTTTATCCTGTAAAAATTACCTAAGTCTTTTCATGTATTTATATATATATATATATATATATATATATATATATAATATTTATAAGTAAAAAAATATAGTATTTAAATTTGTGAAATACATGAAAAGATGACTTAGGTAATTTTTACATATATATATATAATATATTTTATATATTATACTTCTATATATTATTTATTTTTTAAATAAACATATTTAGTTGCCCGAATTTCTATTCTCTGCCAAAGAACCTGCTCGAATTTTCGTGCCTGTAAAATTTTCTCCAACGAAAATTAGATTAAAACGCTAGTTGGTAACATTAATGACGAACGTATGATACGCATGCGTGACAAAATCTCAAAATTCCTATATTTGTTATTGTTCATATTTGACAATTGTGTTGATTGTAATTTTTTTGTTGTACATTTAATCGGTCAACGAATTTCGATTGAAAAAAATGATTTATAGTAAAGAACATAAGATAATCTTGCAAAATATTATGCATGAAGGTGCTTTACATGAAAATCGTGGAAAAGAATTAATTTCCAAGTTATTTGGTATGTAAGATCGATCATGAATAATATAAAATATACACAATATTTTACGTACAATTATGCGAAATATTGTGCCAAAAATGAAATTAAACTTTATTGACTATCGACAAATTTTAGGCCACGAGAATACAACGCAAATATTAAACGAAATAAATGCGAAACTACAACCATTATACATGATCATAAAGTGTATAAATTGCGAAGTTACCGGTCAGTCGTATTGGGTTTGGGCAAGTACGGTGCAAGATAAAACCGCGAGGTAATAACTATTTAAATATCTTAATTAAGGTGTGTTTTATAATATTGTAGACTTTGTATACTCAACTTGTGTTTACTGTTTTACAGATTTCATCCTGAATTTTCACAAGCTGAATTAGCTCTATTGCGTAATGTATATTCTGAAATTGTTACTTCAAGCAATGGTCATGTATCAAGTACATGGTGCCTTAATTTATGTTCGACATTAAATGTAAAACTAACCAAAGCTAATGCCGAGGAATTTCTATACGAGATGGTTAATAAAAAATGGTTAGCATGCAAGGTACCAAATTTTTGCTGTATGATTTTAATAGTTTAGTTTGAAGAATTTCTATTATAAAGAAACATTTTCCAGAATGGTAAATACTATATGGGAGTAAGAAGCATAGTTGAACTACTACAATATTTCAAAGACACGTATCAAGATAATCTTCATACTTGTACTTTATGCAAAGAAGTACTTTTCTATGTAAGATGATTATGAACATATACATATTGATACAGAACACATATTGCAATATTATTAGAACAATGCTCATTTTTCTCATTACACAGGGTGAGAAATGCGATCAATGTAATACTACAACGCACATTCATTGTTTGAAGAATTATGCAATGACTCGTGGCGGTTTGGAATGTCCTAATTGTCATCATCCTATATCGCAACATGATCAGTCTAGTAATATTTTATCCCATTTTTTAATTTCATTTTTCGTATTTGTGTACTTAACGAATAATCTGCCTGCATTTACTATATCAAGCTGTTTTCTCAACATGTGCTTAGTACATCGCATGTTTATGATATTTTAAATAAAATATATATTGATTTTATTTATTTTTAAAAAGATCTGCATTCTCTAGGTAATGATACCAATTCTGCAATGGATATCGATGAGATAGATATTGAAATGGATGAAGTGACACAGCCTATTCTGAGAAGATCAAAGAGAAAACATAAAGATTAATATAAGAGAGATATTTTTTAATTCATTACAATAAACACTTTACATTTTAATAAAATAAATGTTGCTGAGTATAGACTCTCTTTAATATGTTTATCTTTTTATTATACAAGAATAAATACATTAAACAAATACTATAATACAAATTTTTACTACGTCCACTTACTGTGATTTTCCTCAAACTTTTCTCTCAAATATTTTAGACCAGCCATTATGCTATCCTCATTTATATTTCGTGACACTGTTCCTTCTTTGCTTGTGTGAATGGATTTATCACTTGAAACTGAAGATGAAGTATTTTCACCAGGAAGAGGAATATTTATATCATTTGGCAATTTATGTTGCTCAGATGTATATGTTCCAAGATAACCATACATATTTTGTGAATAATTGCTGGACAGATGAGATAATGGATATGAAACATTTGCTTGTCCCTGAGATGGCAATAGATTAGATAAACTTGTAGCAGGATTTAATGCTGATTCTGTTGTATATTTAGGCAATTCATATCTAATGTTACTCTTACTTATTGTACTTATTGTAGTATTATATTCTACTAAATTGTTTTTGTCATTCTGATTATTGCTATCAACATTTTTTGCAATGGAGACTGTCTCATTGCTGAACTCATTACTGTCTTCATGATTCTGTAAATTGGTACTAGATTTTTTAACGGGTTCTTGGGATTCATGAGTTTCTGTGTTATCAAGCTCTTTATCATGAGCTAATTCCTCGTCAATATTTTTAGAACTGTTGTAAAATCCAGCACTTGTAAGATTATTGTAAACTGGTCCAAATTCATCAGTTCTTTGTTCTCTACATTTATGTATCCATTCCTCTTGTGACATTACATGCCAATGATCCTTTTTATCCAATAGTTCTCCAAAGGCTCTTATTTTATCTTCATCATTATTCTTTTCTTCCTGATGAGTAGTTTCAGTTTCCGTAATGTTTGCAGATTTATGATCAGTTTCCACACTAGACTTTTCGTTATCGTTTTCTATAGATTTATCATTATTTTTATTAGCTTCGTTAATATTATCAGTAGAATTAATTGACTTATTTTCCAATGCCAGTTCCTCTTCTGTAGGTTCTACTGGTAAGCCCGCTCTGATCCGCTGTCTAATTCTTGCCGCCTTTAATCTGTTCTGTTCCATTCTCTCCTTCAATTCCTTGATCTCTTTCATTTCTTTCTGCCTCCTCTCTGTTTCCTTCCTTAAATTCGTTAGATTCTCTTGCTGTTTCACTCTCTCCTCCTCATCTTGGGAAAATGCATAGTAACCAACACCATGCGCTCGCGCTTCATCGAATAATATATCTTGATAATGTATATCGACCTTATCTGCAAGCTTTTGCGTTTGTTCCTCCCATTTCCTTCTCATAATTTCTATCTCAGGTTCTTTTTCTTGAATAGGATATTGTCCTTTATTTTCTTCTTCTCCGTCTTCATTGGTGTTTCTTTTCATTATTTCTCGCTTTATTAATTCATCCTTCTTTTGCATATGTGGCAAATCTTCCCGCAAACATTTTCTAGTACGACCAAAACAATCTTGATATTCGACCCAACTTTCTTCTGGCTCTATTGGATGTAGTTCATTAATCGTTTCATCGACAAATTCTTCGTCGGGTTCATCTAATTTGTTTTTGAAATCAACAAGAAATTTGTCATTATTATTTTTTGATTTCTGCAATCTTTCATACAATCTTGCTTTAGCTTCCAACATCAACTTTGATTTTTTATGGGCGATAATGTCTTCTGCATCTATTGATTTTTTAGGATTCCTTTCCACATCTTCTACAACAACTTTCTTGTTCCTTTTCTTGTTTAACTGCGGTAGCACATTGATGGACTCTGCTTTTAACTTCGCCTCATTTACTTCGGTTTGTTTCCTCAACAGCTCTGCTTTCAAACCAACTAAGGATGAAAAATTGACATTGATTTTCTTGGTCATATTCATTATTGGACTGTTGTGTCAATCTTAATAACTGTCAGTAAGTATTCTTTGTAAGAGAGCACTAATAAATACAAGTTTTCTGTGATGATTTGTACGATACAAAGATATCGACGATTAATATGATTTATGTTCTTCTTCCTAAAAAATAGAATATTGTTATATACTTGAATTATAAAAACGTTCGGGAATTTATTATACAATAGTATACTTATATATATACGTACGATTTGTAAAAACTCAAAACACATATCCTATCAAAATTATATGAGAATTATGCGAAAACATTTCACAACATCCACAATGAGAGGAATTGAAATATTATCTTTTTTAACAAGACTGTAATGTGCAATTCTCTCTCTTTCTTTAAAAATGACATATGACTTTGAGCTTTGAGCTGAGGCTATATTATGTTTGTGAATACGATTTTGGCCATAGAAAATATATGTATATAGTAGATAGAGAAACTAACTCATAGAATATAAATCGTATAGTAAATTATGTGTAATACACATTGATCAATCAGGAGTCAGGAGCAAAACAACAAAAAGTTCTTTGTTCTAATTGGTCAATCAAACATTACACTACTCGATAAGTTTTTGAACACAACTTTGATGTTGCACATAGTGGAAAAACACTAAAATTGTGCTTCAACGATACATATCACGCCGCGCCTTGAAAATCGACCTTATATGGACAGCTCGAAGTCGTCGACAAAGTACGAGACGAAGAGTGTGTGATATTCGCAAACGCAAATTTCGAAAAACGAAAGAATGGCGGCGATCAGTTTATTGAATCCGAAAGCCGAGTTTGCCCGGGCGGCTCAAGCACTAGCGGTGAACATCACCGCCGCGAAGGGGATTCAGGATGTGATGAAGACCAATTTAGGACCCAAGGGGACCATGAAGATGTATGTACCCGTAGGTTCACACGTGCCGCGATTCCATCTATATCGCTCTCATAATCAATTTTTTTGGTATTTCGAACTATTTGACGCTGAATGTTCCCGAGACAAAATATCTACGTCCACTCTTTATTTCCAGTCGCGATTCCGAGGAATCCGTCCATGATTTCCTGACTATGTATTAGTCTCCTTATTAGGACACGTTTTACGAATTACCAATTAAGCGTTGACGTTTCATGCATATTATTTCTTAATAAAGCGTTTCTGTTTTTGTTTTGTTTAATATATTAATGTTATTTTGCTATCTGTGCTCGATATATAATAACAGTAAAAAGAAAATATTAATAAATTTTTTGAGTTTTAATTTAATTAATTATGGAGATATTATTTTTATATAATTAAGCGCGCGGACGTTAATTTTGTACAAATCAAATTTCCAGGTTGGTTTCTGGAGCTGGAGATATAAAAATCACCAAGGATGGCAATGTACTTCTACATGAAATGCAAATTCAGCATCCTACAGCATCCTTAATAGCAAGAGCGTCTACAGCTCAAGACGATATGACTGGTGACGGTACAACCAGCACTGTGCTAGTCATTGGTGAACTTTTGAAGCAAGCTGATCTATATATAACAGAGGGATTACATCCTAGAGTGATTGCCGATGGTTTTGACTTAGCTCGTGCTAAGGCATTAGAAGTATTGGATACGTTGAAAATTTCAATCGAGCCCGTCAAGACGAGCCTATTGGACATTGCAAGGACCTCGCTTAGGACAAAAGTTCATCATACTGTAGCTGACAAGTTAACTGACATTTGCGTGGATGCTGTATTGGCTATTAAGCAAGAGGATAAAGAGATAGACTTGCATATGATTGAATTAATGGAGATGCAACATAGAACGGCAATTGATACTACTCTAGTTCGTGGCATAGTCACTGATCATGGAGCCAGGCATCCGGACATGCCAAAGAGAGTAGAGAATGCTTACATTCTGACCTGTAATGTGAGCTTAGAATATGAAAAAAGTGAGGTAAGTATATAATGCTAGAAAGAATATATAAAATTAATTTGAGACAAGTATAGGAATACTGAAGATATAATTCTGTTTCGGATTCTAATTTTTAATAGGTGAACAGTGGATTCTTTTATAAATCAGCTGAGGAGCGCGAAAAATTGGTGGCCGCTGAACGTGTGTTTATCGATAATCGTGTGAAGAAGATAATCGAATTGAAGAAGAAATTGTGCGATGGAACGGATAAATCGTTCGTCGTGATAAATCAAAAAGGAATAGATCCGCAGTCCCTAGATATGCTCGCAAAGGAGAACATTGTCGCTTTGCGTAGAGCCAAGCGCAGAAACATGGAGCGTTTAGCGCTTGCATGTGGTGGTGTAGCCATGAATTCTGTAGATGATCTGAAAGAAGAACATTTGGGATGGGCTGGCCTTGTATATGAACATGTGCTGGTAAATTTCTATGTTTGACACAATATTGAGACAAGAGCTATCGTAGTATAAATCAGGCAAAACATAATTTTTAATAATTTTTTTCTAGGGAGAAAACAAGTACACTTTCATAGAAGAGTGCAAAAAGCCAAACTCTGTAACAATTTTATTAAAGGTAAAATTTATTGCATTTGATTATTTGTGTTCACATATGCATAGGAATACTTATAACATATTGATATTCCAGGGACCTAATAAATTTACAGTAGAACAATTAAAAGATGCTGTACGTGATGGACTTAGGGCAATAAAGAATGCTATCGACGACGGTGCAATCGTGCCTGGAGGTGGAGCCTTTGAGGTTGCAGCTAGCCAAGCTCTTCAACGGTATAAAGAACAAGTAAAGGGAAAGCAACGTCTGGGAGTACAAGCTTATGCGGAAGCTTTACTTGTCATTCCAAAAATTCTTGGTAAGCTGTAATACTCATAAATCTCTAATTTTATCAACACTATTAGTATTGTCATTATTAACATCTGTTTCTACTTTTTTATTTTCAGCTGTTAATAGTGGATTTGATCCGCAAGATACAATTGTTAAATTATTAGAGGAGAGCACTGCTCTAGAAGAAGCTGTAGGGTTGGATTTGTCCACAGGAGAAGCTATAAAACCCGCGGATGCTGGCATTTATGATAATTACAATGTAAAGAAACAAATTATCAATTCCTGGTAAGATATATTGCTATTGAAATATAATTTAAATTATTAATAATTCATATATGATGATAACTTACATGGATTTTTCATTTTCAGTACAATAATCGCCAGTAATCTTCTTCTGGTTGACGAAATAATGAGAGCAGGATTATCTTCGCTAAAGGGTTAATAACTCTTATGAGATACAGAATTTAAGAATTATTAACCATTTTTTTTCACAAAATCAATTAAATTACTGGATTATTATTCATGTTGCATTATGTCTGTTAACTGAATTCGTCGCTTATATCGCTTCTAATGTGAATATTTAATATGATAATGAATTTTCACACTGAACTTAATAAAGTAATGCTTTTGTATAAAATATTCCATTTATTTAACCAAAATTTATAGCGTTGCAAATTTAAGATGAGAAATATAAAAAGCATCTCTGAGAGCATGAATTTATAAATATATAAATAATAAAAATATATGCCATATTTTTAAGAAAAAGAAAAGGAGAAAAAATATTAATAACTTTAACAAAAAAAAAGTTAGGGTATTAAATGCAAAAACGGAAAAGGGGACATAAGTTAATCCTGTCAAAAGAGATAGATGTGTGATGTGATGCTCCCATTTTTTGTGCTAAAAAATAACTTCGTATTGTGCTCGATGATTAAAATAAAGTAATTATTCATATATATACTAATTTATAAAAATCAAAAATATTTATTTGAAGTATGGTACATATATTTACATCTCCTTAAGATATTTCCGTTACAATACATAGGACGCGTGTCAGTCTTGTTTTATTACAGAAAATCCTGCTTACTATTTTCCATCATCTCAAGATGATATCCGGGATGAAAGAAAAATTTGGTCACTGGAGATTACAATGTAATGCGCTAACTTAAAACCTGATATCTTTATATTATTCCTGTATACAGCAAACGTGATTGCTAAAATAGTGTATTGTAGGACTTTGAACTAAAGCTTATCTTTATTTTTTCGTAAAAATAAAAAAGCATAATAAAATATTTAAATAAAAGATATTTACATAGTACAAAAGAGAGAGAAAGAGGGGGAGGGGGAAGATATATATATATATATAATATGACATTTCACATTTCCTTACCTTATTTCATATTAAAACTGTCTTGCTATTTTGAGTGAAATAAATACAATGTTGAGTGATACAAAAATGACTAACGTGTAATTTTAGAAAGAATATTAAAAATAGTTTTTTATTTAACCTTTTTTCGATAATTAGCATGATGTAAGTTTGCGATGTAATTATAGGTTTAACAAATTCGATTTCAACAGACCATATATGTTTCGTATTATATAAAAGTATCATATCTAACATATACTCGACATTTTTTTAAATAAAATATTCTACGAACTTTTTAATTGTACTAATCGTTTATACGATCTTTTTTCCTCTAATGCTATTTTTTAGTTGTGTATCATCACTTTTACTATATACATGTAGCATTCTATGAAACGAAGAAATAAAAAATAAAAAGATACAAACGATATTAATTGTTTTTCGTTTCTGATATCGTAAATAAGTTTCATACAAAAATTGTAATTATGGTTTTGTATTATAAATCCACACATATATCAGTTTTCGCGGTGATTTGCTCAATCACTATTAATGATGGAAAATCCTGAATCTCGATATAATACGAAATTATGTATCTACCTACTTACCTGTATTATGTGAAAAAAATAAATATGACATTAGTCGGAGTTCGACAAGATCGCGGCATATCTAGGATCTTTCCTGATATCCTTCAACAGTATTTTTGGATTAATATTAATCAACGTAGACAGAGTGAGGCAGGTTAACCTCATACTATGACCTCCGACTACCATATATGTGTTCAACTCAGCCAGATTAATTGGGCTGCTTGGTATTCCGTAATGGGAGGACGGTTCACTCTCCGTCTCTCCCACTTCTAATTTTGTCTTTATGCTGCGTGGCATCGACTGGTATGACATAAAAGCGCTCGACGGATATCTTGGCAACGGATTCGTGGATTTGCGAGCGACAGCCTTGAACACACGCGGACCCGGTCTCGCGTACGAGACGAGGGATCTAGTCGTAGACTTTCTCGCGACAGCCTGATGACCACCGCTAGCACTGCCACCTTTAAGCATCGAAACGCTGGGAATATGGCTCTGGTTGCTCTTCATCGCAACATCACCGAAGTCCAGGCTCCGCTTAGCCTGATTCACTATCAAGTTCTCCACAACCGAGTTCAAATTGGGAATACTCTCGGTTTTCACTGCGGGGCTTGAATATTTCGGAGCATTATATGCAGGGAGCCGTATCGGCGTGCTAAAATATAGACATTCGCGTTGTTTAATTAGGCGTCTTTTTATAGAGGCGACAGCAGCGTACGAGGTACAATGCGATCTTACCCTTTCGACTGATCCTGCTTCTGTTGCTGTAGCTGCTCCTGCCATTTCTGCGGCAGATGAGAATGAAACATGTTCTGATGAGTCATTCTATCGCTGTCAGTCTCGCAAAATTCCTGGCACCACTGACAGATCCATCCGCGCCGTTGAACCACAATTGATGATAGGTTCTCTGACCGTTCTACGAAGTCGCGAGGCGATTTTTTGACGACATTCTTGTTCGCACAATTCTTGGGTGATGACAATCTCGACAGAGGTATCTCCTTATACTTAAAGGGTAGATTGATTTTTGCATTGAAAGCGGTTTCCGGGCCTTTCGATTCCTTGTGCACGTAACTCCAATGTCGCTTGACGGACGGCAATGAGTTGCTGCGAAAAATGCAATAGAAGCAACTGTAGATCATCGTCAGCGTCGGTTTGCCGGGAGATATCACAGGTTCTTCTTCCTCTTCTTCCTCCTCCTCCTCTTCCTCCTCTATATCGTCTAACGTGTCACATGAATCGATATCCTGTTTCTTAGGCATCGACGGCTTACTTATCGCCTCGCCACAGGAGGATCTGGCCGTCGACGATAATTCCTGGTACTTAAACTGCATCGTGGGGTGATTAAATTCCCAATGCTCCAGCAATTCGGCTTTGAAGGAGCAACTGTAAGTGCAATATAAGCACTTGAGATTGTGCTTGGGAGTGGCGTGCGATCTCATGTGCGATTTCAGACCGGTGTAATTCATGGCCGTGAAGCCGCACACCTCGCACTTCTCTCGCATGTCCGCGCGATTGCCAGCAGTGGTATCGCTGGCATCCTCCGCGTTCAATTTCCTTTTTTTGTTTTTTAGCGGACAGACAATACCATATTCCTTTTCCCAGAACTCGTTGGTCAGTTTCGCGTTTCCCCAAGCGGATGGATTGTGTATGATCTTCTCCGGCTCCTTCGGATGCTTTGAGCGAATATGTTGACGCATTATCGGCTCCGAGTTGGTACTACGGTCGCAGTAGGGACACAAGAAGCTGAGTCGTTTCAAATGCGAGTATTGAATGTGCAGCTTTAATCCGCGCGGACGATTGAAGATCATTTGACAGTGCTTGCAGACAAGTGGTTTTTCCGATATCTCTTCATTTTTCTCGCAAACTGCGCGTAAAAATCGTATACGATATACTTCATTTTGTATGGGAAGGATTGAGATACAATAATTCTGAATATGATCTGTGTACTTACATTTATCGTTTTTGGGCTTATTTTCGTTGTTCTTATTCTCGAGTGCTTCGTCTTCTTTCATATCGATAATAAGATCCTCGTTGTCTCTGCTGTCACCATCATCGGTATCTATACTGCTCCTATTAGCATCTTGAAGGATGTCGCTCTGCAGATTAGATATTGTAGGCGCAAGATTTACAGTTCTCTTGTCAGTTTGGGTTTTTTTGGGAGAAATTGCGTTATCAACTTCTTGACTTCCAGCAGATGTATTACCAGATATCTCGACACTTTTGTAGATAACATTGATGTTTTTAGCCGCCTTGATCATAATAGTCTGCTTCTTCAGTAAAGTCATTACCTGCATAAAATTTATATACGTAATTCTCGCTTTTCTGGCGTTTCTAACCTGATACAAAAAATTACAAATCTTGATAAGAGCATACCCAATCCTCAATCGCATTGTCCGGGGAGAGTGGCTCATGATCCGGAGATTCTCCATTATGGCGTTTTCCAAAATGTTGTATTAACGCATTACGATTCACCGATAAATATCCGCAAGCTTTACAATGCCACCTAAAAATGAATACATATAATCTTTTTTAATAATATTTTCGCAAAAAAAATGAGCAACTTCTAAAAATGTCATAATGCAATCTGAAGACAGATTGTGTTTGCATTCTAAGATTTAATATCACTTACCTCGCATAATTCAACTCCCTGTAAAGGTGATCTCTCATATCGTGCTTATACTTGGTTCTGAAATTATTACACAATGTACAGATGTATAGGTTGCCATCCGGCTTGCCGTAAGGTCCAAATCTTCCCACATCCGAGTCGTTCAAATCAGTCGCGCCCGTTTCAGAATCTTTAGTCGATTTGTTGACATCACGCGCTGTATTACCTTTGCTCTGCTCGTTTCCCTTTCTAATTCGTCCGTCGCCTTCTGCTTCTTCGGATAGTTTGTCGCACGAAAGCGATCTCTTTGATTTCTCTTTAAACTGTTTGTTATTATCATCGCCTGACTTTCCTGATCTCATCTTAGCTGACTTTGTCAAGATTTCCGTATCATTCTTGCGTTTACCCAGAGATACCTTTGAAGGGGACGACAATCCTTCGTACGTCACGGGATCTTCAATCTCCTCTTCTAAAAGAATACCGCGAATATGTCGAATCCGCGGCACACTTCTTCTCCAAAGCGGCGTCGTGTCGAAGGGCTCATCCTGCCCACCTTGCTCCGTAGTTTCCGCATTACGTTTATTGACCCCCTTTATCCTCTGATAGATCACAATATAATCGGCATTGGAATCTAACGCATGCTTGCCATTCATGTGTTGCTCGAGAACTACCTTTCCGCTCGTCTTGAATGAGCACAAGGTACACTTGTATTGACCACTCTCGCCATGAATGGTATCCGCATGGACGGTTATATCGGCTTTGTAAACACACTTGAAGTCGCAGAGATTGCACTTCCAATGATTGCCGTCCGGATCAGGAACTTCTTCCTCCGTTTCCTCGTTAATCGTTTGTTGAACGTTCTCCGTATTCTCGATTTCTCTAACTACTTTCACGAATGGTCTTTTTTCTGGATGCTTATCGGTAAGATGCCGCTCCACAACGTGCCTAGATGATATTTCGATACTATCAGAAAGCATAGAAAATGCACTCCCGCCACAAAAAAAAAGATCTTAAAACATCTGACAAGTGTAACATTTTTTTCATATATCAATTTTTTTGATGGATGAATAGTATTATATTTTATGATACCTGTTATTTCAATTATACAGTAATATTAATGATTACTATTAATAGAGTAATACTTGTCACATGTTTTAAAATTGTAACATTGTATATAAAACAAGAAATTTTATTTAAAAATATGAAAATAATGTAACCATGTGCGCTGCACAGTTGAAAAATTATATAAATATATGCAAACCTGTGATAATGATGATGATTACAGTGGGAACATTTGTAGAGCCTTGTATCGTGCATTTTTAAGTGAACACCCATCTTATCAATTGCTATATTTTGGCTCTCTTGACCCGGTGGCGGTGGAGGACAATGCGGACAACGGAAATACGGTTCTTCCGAATGTAGAGCCTTCAAATGATATCTCAGCATCGCTTCATCCACCGTTAGATAATTACATTCGGCCACGCTGCACACGTACCTATTCGCGAGAAAGTTAATAATTGTCGAAACTAAATGTCGTATAATATTTTGCAATCTCAAATCTGATATATACCTTTTATGTTCCGGTACAAACTTTGGTATACTATCGTCTTCTTTGCTTTCTTTGACAGTTTCTTTCGGCTTTCCACCCATTCGCCCGTTTTGGTGCGAGCTACTCGCCAGATTCACCATCTTATCAAACATTTTCTCCTTCTTATCTAAACAGGGAACGGGATTGACAGGTCCGCTCTCGGGCACAGTTTGGTCTTTCGCGTGTAATTGTAAATGTCGGATAATGTTTGTTCGAACTTTCGTTGTGTAAGGACACATGGCGCACTGGACTTCCCGATTATAAATCGCTTGACGCGGTAATTGCTCTATCTCGTCAGGACTGAACGATAACTTCTCGACATCCGTAGACTTTTCAGTCTCTTGTTCCACTCCGGATTTTGCACCTTTACGCTTCTTGGTTTTTCGTTCAGCGGATCCAAAAGGCTATAGAATTTATATATACGAGAGAATTATATAATATACGTTTTTTTTTTTTTAATATATATAATATTTGTTAAAATTTAATATGAATAATTATTCAAATGAAAGAGACTTACAGTTGCTTGCACGATAAACAGGCCTTCGACCGATGGGTTTGTTGGATCTGCAGGGACTAATTTCGTACTGAGATGTTTATGTTTCGTCTTCATATGTGCTGTAGCTTGATATGAGACCGCGTATCTATTCTTACACAGCGAACATCCGAAACGCTTCAATCCGTGAGCCTTCATATGTTCCAGAAGAAAACCGATTCTAATAAAACGTTTTTTACAATGTGGGCAAAATAAATTTCTGACAGGTTCTCCAAAATTACACTTCTTAATGTGCGTCTTTAATAAAGTCGCATTCGGCGCCGCGA
Source organism: Formica aquilonia x Formica polyctena (assembly GCA_907163055.1). Lineage (NCBI taxonomy): Eukaryota > Metazoa > Arthropoda > Insecta > Hymenoptera > Formicidae > Formica > Formica aquilonia x Formica polyctena. The sequence goes on along the minus strand of CAJQTV010000331.1, from coordinate 21,421 downwards.
AACTGCACTCTAGATAACCACATTTGTACAGTTCAAGTCCAGCACGGCCGGTATCTTTGATGTCATCCAAAGTTAAAGGTTTTTCTGACTGCACGTCTGCAGACGTATTCGTAGACGTCTTTAAGGATGTGCATTTATTTTCACTAGTATCGCATAATGCAGACTGTTCGTTTTTTTCAATCTTCAGCTTAACGGAAGACTTTAAATCCGTCGTTAAGTGATTTGCATTATCTTCAACGTTCTTATTCTCTGCAATTTTCTTTTCGCTTTCAATATTCTCCAAAATCTCGATGTCACTGTCCTCCGTTTTATCTGCGGATATTGCGGCATCATCATTAGAGAATGACGTGTTGCTAGAATCAATAGCAAGAGTTTTTAAAAATTCTGGATTATCAAGAAGATTGGTGTTGACAAATTCGTCGCTACAATCGAATTCACTCGAGAGTTCTAACGGATCCACTGTACCAGAATCATTTATGCACGACAGCAGCTCAAATTCCTGTTCCTGAAGAATCTGATTTACAGTACTTAACTTGCCCTTCTCTGATTCTTGCAGGAAAGATTTATTTTGTAGAGGTTCTTTCTCAGTAGTGTTTTTACTCGCATTTTCAACGATACCATCAGCGAGAGACGCATCTATAGACTGTTTTTTTGAAATATTGGAAACATCGGCACTAGCTTTCATGTTGCTCATATTATTACAACTGCTTCCATCGGTAAAGCTGGACACCGTAGGGTTGTTTGGTACATTAGATTGTTCTGGATTCGAAGCAATTTCTATATTTGGTGAAGAAATCTGATCATTTATTGCATCTTTCATAGAAGTATCCTTTTTGGAATGGTTAACATTCAATTCGATATTTTTTTCGTCCTCCTTTATAAGCTCGTTAAAAGTTCGCATAACGAGTTGTTGTATAACGTCCGCATTGCGTTCTATCTATAATACATGTTTTGTGTGTTAAATAGACAATTGATGATAAGCAAATCGCGATGTTATAATAATCCCAAACAGATTTAAAATAAAAGTGATTTTAACATAATGATAATAATGTTTTTATTGCTGTTGTTTAATTAATTATAGCAATTATACCGTTGGAGGAAACGAGCGCTCAAGAGTTTGTGGCAGTCGATTGTAATGAAAAGCGCTTAAATGTTGGTGCATCTCGGTTAAGATCTCAGTACCATATAAACAATATACACATTGATACTTGGAATATCCGTGCATCTTGTAGTGCTATAAGTATTAAAACATGAAATAAATAATACAATCATTTCTCATTTTCTAACGAGAATCAGTTGAAATGAATGGGAAGATACTTACAGATATTAGTGATTTTATCGTCTCGTGTGTAGAGTTACACAAATGACACGTGAATTGAGAAGATTGATGTTTCGTCTTTAAGTGCATAACGAATGTTTCAAGTGTATAAAAAAACTGTCCACAATCTAAAATTAATTCATATTAATAATTATCCACAATAAGATGGTACATATAATTTATTCTATTAATATATTTTTTTGTAATATATTAAAATATTGTATTACAATTGCAATACAAAATTATGCAAAAAAATTGTATTGTATTGTATTATACATTATCAGAATTATTGTAATGACATACCTTGTTTGCACACAAATGGCTTTACATAATCTTGACGATTAATATCTTCCTGCTTTTGGACCGGTTCAAACATTTTACCTACTAGAAAGTAAAACCTGCTGCCGGGATGGCAAGTTATCTAAAAAATTTAATCCATCAGTCACAGATATTATATATTATTTTCTTCATTTAAAACAATAGCTGAAATTAATTACTTGGTGTTGTTGTACATAGGATGGCGTAATGGCCCGATAAAAGCAATAAACGCACTGATATCGACACGGACTGTGTTTTTCCCATAAATGAGTTTTCATGCTGATCCAGTTGTTTAAATACGTGTAGCAATAAGCGCACTTCTCGTAGTCATATGGTGGTATGCTGTTGTTCCGTTTGCTAGTCTCATTGCAGTGCTGGAGATAATGCTGAGAATACAGTGAGATAGAGTCGGTCGTATAATGGCAATCATAACCCATGCACTTAAAAAAATGAATCAGTTTCGTCTCTGTCAACATCGCCGCGTATGCGTCCATGGATTTTAGCTTCATTGCAATAGACGGGAACAACATATCCTTGGACGATTTGACTAGCGGCACAGGCGTTCGCACTACCTTCAGTATCTTCAAATTGGACGGGTTTGCCGACGAGACAGTCACTTGTCGCATCTTTGGGGCAATGGGCACAAAATTCGTAGCCAAACGATGAGTGCCGATAGATTTTGCCGAGGATGTTGGCGGACTCTTAACCGGAAACAACGTCACGTGCTCCGACGTGGCCGGTTGAATAACCTGAGCATTCGCTAACGATTGCGGTATAATGTTCAACTTCTTCAATATTATAGCTTGATTGGATTTCCTCAGGATAGTAGGTATCCCTTTATTCTTCGGAGAGATCTCTACTGCTTTTCTGATGTCATTTACCTGTGAGAATAATGTAATAACAAAATAAAAATATAATGAAAATGATTTAATAAATTGAATAATTTGACAATATTTCGAAGATAAGAAAATATTGCGATATATATTCTCCACTTACGATAGAGCTTTCATTCCCAGTATTGTCGGATTTGGGCGCGAGACTAATCACGTTTTCAATCTTCAAAAACGAACACTCTTCCTCTGTGTCAACCTGTGACATGTCTATTGCGCCGTCCGATTGAGTTCCATCTAACAATCAAATAATTTGATCCATTATAATTCATAAATACTTACATATATATATATATATATATATTTTTTTTAATAAATATGTTAATTGGCAAAACTCTTCAGAGATTCTTGATTAATATATTGAATTATTAGGAGCATTATCACAACGTGTAGATGATTGTAAATGCTTCGATCTCCTACCTGTACTTAAGACTCGTGTGTCCTCTTGATTATCCGACGATTGTACCGGCACAGATAGCATGTCGCCGCTCAGTCGCCTTAACCTGATGAATTTCTTCGGTGGACTGACATCACCGCGTGATACCGGTGTTTCCAACAAATCCTCATCATTTGATTCTTTCGCCAACAGACGCTTGGCAGTGGCGATCGGTATGACATCCGGTGGATTCGGGATCGACGACATGGGCTCGCTCTTAATCTCCACTTTAATGTCAACTATTGGCTCGGACACAGGCTCCAATGGTTTGACATTCTGAAGCTGTGCGGCCAGCCTCTGAATTGTTGTCAGCATTGGATCTCGCGACAACAATGTGTTCATGCTCGATGTCTCCTTCAGGATCATGTTGACGTCGGTTGGCGGCTCGGAATCCGATTGCTCGCTACTGGAATCCGATTCGAAGATCGGCGCCGAATGCTCATTGTCGCTGATTTCACCGTCGCTCTCATCGTCTTTCTTGCACGGATCCATGATTGCAAGAGGATCCCGAATCTTTATTCCATCCGCTTTGTCGTTCGTCATGTCCTTCATCTCTGATTTATCAGTAACCGACTGTTCTTCTGTGGAAGAAGAATTTTCTTGACTATTCGGTTGACTCAGCACGTCCTCCTTGATTATATTGTTCTCGGATTCTACGGTAGAATTCGTGAGAAGCAATGAAGGATTTTCTCTTATCTCCGGAATGTTCAGCGCTGATGAATCGCATTCAGGAACAGGACTAACGATCGCATCTGTGCGCATCTTGTCCTGTAGCTTCTCTATTATGGACAAATCTGGTTTAGAATAGTTCTTTAAAATACCGATATTGTGAGCAATTTCCTGCATCATCTTTTGCCGTTCCCGCTGTATTTCGTCCTCTTTGTTTTCTAATTCCGGCGGGCAAACAAATACGCTTAAATTACCAGTGCTCACCGGTCCTTCCGGTTGTTCTTGAGACACTCCTGACCTTTCCTCCGTTTCTTCTTCCTTGATGTCGACTGCTTCCTCCGTTTTCGGTTCACGTAGAATATATTCTTCCCCGATATTATCATTGTTGTCTTGAGATACTTCTCTCACGATATTCATCTCCAGCACATCCTTGTGTTCTACGTCTTCAAGTACAGAAATTTTCGGCTTTGTTTCTATGACGAAAGATTCTTCTGCATTGGCAAAAGTTGTTTCTCGCGACATCTCATCGCTACTACTCGCGACATTCTCAACGCTCGTTGCAGACATATTAATCTTCAGGATCTCAGTACTCATCTTAGTATCTCGATGCCAAAACGCAACGTGGGCCTCCACATTATGCCGCTTCAGCTGCACGTAATTGCAACTGCGACATAGGTAGCCGTAAACGGCGCCCTCCTGCGGCACGTCGTCCTCGGACGCAGACTCGTTGAACGTGTCGTTGTGTTTGCGACACATTTTATAATAGTGCGTTCTCATAGATGCCTTGGCCACCGCTTGATAAGAACAACTGTTGCAGTGGAATCTGTATTCACCTGTGTGCGTGGTACAATGCTCGTAAAAGGCTTCAAGCGCCACGTCCGCCGCACCTTCCGTGACATAGTAACAGAATCTGCAGCGGAACTTACATACCTGGCTTGTTTCTGTCGCGGATGCTATAATCGCGCTACTCTCCAGAATCGCAGTTTCGGCATTCGTCGGGTTGAGACGCGCAATTAGTATCTCTTGTCCGGGATGATTCATCTTATAATGGTGAACAATGTTTTTGCCCGTGAAGATGCACAACAGGCACTTGTACTTGTCCTGGCCGGTCCATATATAGTCCATCAGTTGTTTAATCTCGATTTTGTGAAAGAGTTCCTCCATTTGCTCGTCGTAAATGACTTTTAATGTTTCTTTGCAAGATGTGCTCGTGGTAGCAGTACACGGTGGCGCGATAATAACAGCATTTGTTGTACTTTTTGTTTCTTCCGTCTCGATCTTTATTGTAGGCTTATTTTCCTCAATGGAAATAAGCGACTCGTTCGAAAGTGCTTCCTTAATTGCATCCAAAGATTCTGTTAACGCCAAATTTAACTCGTTATAATCTATATCAAAACTATCGGTTTTTATAGGTGGTTTAGTATCGCATTTTACTAAATAATCGACATTTACGTTGTCAACAATATGATTATGCTCGGGAGGTTTTTCCACCGCTACAGTCTTGTTATCTTCCGATATTGATCGATTATTTTCTACAGTATCCATTGAAACATTGAGTTCAGTATTTGTCTCTTCGATATTTGTCTGAGCGGTTTTAGGGGAAGCGGTTTTCTTCCTCTTTTTCTTAGTAGACACTATTCCCATCTGCCAACTAGATTTTTTTTTCTTCTTCTTTGTCAAGGTTTTTTTCGCGTTCGTCTCAGTGGTTGGTGGTTCGTTCGTGTCCTCATCGAGATCCGCTTCGCTACCCTTGTCGGTCAGCGACGCGCTCTTCTCTGTCGTTGCCGGCACCAGTCCCACTAGGATATTGCTTAACAACTCCTCTCTAGTGGATGTTCTAGCTGCGCCACCGCTCGTTCTTTTTCCAGCAATTGTACTACTCGACATGGAAATGTCCGATAGCGCGCTCTCCTCATCCGTAAAAGACATTCCGTCCTCGCTCTTGTCGTCGCTAAGCAAGGACGTCTTTTTCGATTTCGAATTTCGTTTACTCACATTTTTGCCGGTTTGTCGTCGCTTCAAACTCGCCAGCGTGTCCTCTGAATCCTGATCGGACTGCTTCTCCGGTCGAAGAGAGACATCCACCGCTGCGGCTAACTCGGATACATCTATGCCGAAACTTTCATCGGACGAACTATCAAACATAACTTTAGAGGAGTCTATCTTTGCGATATCCGTTTTCTCTACGATCACTCGTGGTTCCTTCACAACATCCTTATGCAAGATGCGTTTGGATCTACGTAGCGGATCATTGATTTCCTCGCCGCAATCTCCTTCTTGATTCGATGTCTTATTACCAGTGCTGTTCAACCTCTCAGTTCGCAGAGCCAGTGGTTGATCCTCCTCACTATCAGAACTAGGAATAGATTCTTTAGAACGTAAATTACGAGTCTGTTTAATGTCCTTTTTATTCTTAATTTTCGGCTTATTCGACTCTCCAATATTACGAGATCTCAAAGCTTTCTTCAACTTGGTGTTGTTCGCTATCGTTTCGGTACTTGGCTCCGCAATCTTCTTCTCAATCGCGCTCGTTTCGTCCTTCCTAGAGCTCGTTGACAGCGTGCCCGGACTCATCCCTGCAGCTGGCTGATCTTCCTTCAGTAATCGACACATACGATGACCTGTTGCTGTCACTACGCCTTCACTAATAAACATTTCTCTGATATCCTCTTGCAACATTTCCAGTGAATTTCTTCTCTTCGTTTTTGTCTTTGGTTTATCTCCAGAAATTTCATTAGCTCGATCTGCAATGTCAGAAACAGGTTCCGCGCATTCTGTTTCATCTTTATCTTGATCCAACGGACGTTCTATTTTACTTTTATCCTTGGATTTTTCTATAGAGATTTGATCGACCTTATCTTCAGCTTGTTTCTTCGCTTTATCATCATTTTCTAATCGACTATTTACTTGCTTATTGCTTTCTGATTGAACATCAGTCTTTTCATTACTATCTTTTAACCGATCTTTCTCCTTATTATTTTTTTTCTTCGCACGTGTGTTTTTACTTTTATCATTGTCATATACTTGAACGTCACACTTTCCGTCACAATTTCCTGATGAGCTATTATTTTTCTTCGCAGTAACATCTTCAACTAGCTCTTTACTTACATTATCAGATACCGTTGTTTCATTTTTCTCTTCCAAATTTTTAAGATCCGTTGTAGAAACTGGTATTCTCTCTTCGCTCGCATCAAGATCGGCAGTTAAGACTTCGAGTCTCTCTGCAAGACACTCATCATCCGAGCTATCCGACACAATTACTCGTCTTTTCTTTTTGGTTGAAGTCTTCTTCGCTTCAACCTTAGCTTCATCCTTATCCGAACTGCTTTCGGACTCAGACTCGATAATCTTCTTGATTTTTTTGAGCTTCTTCGTCTCCAACGCCTCCCCAAGCTTCTGTATCAGTTTGGCTTGTTCAAATAATTTTTTTCCTTCACCGGATTCGAAAGATTTCCTAATGAGCGCCTCAATCCATTCCTGTGTTACCTCTTCCTTCGGCTTCGACTCGTCCGCTTCTGACTCATTCTTTTTGCTTTTCTCTAAATCATTAAATTTGGAATCACTCGTCACCGAATCTGCTTCACCAATCTTCACCTCGTTCTTATTAGTTTCTTCGACGAGAGATGAGATAACTTCTCCTTCTTTTGCAGTATCATTTTGCTTGGACTGGAACAAATCCTCCGTTACGCGACTGTTATCGCTACTGCTGCTTACTTCAGCACTTGCATCATCTTTGCTCGTATTCACAAGACGTGAATTTTTATTTTTTTTCTTATTATCGCTCTTTGTACGCGACAAGCCACGGGAAATGCTTTCGGTCTCTTTCGTTTTGTTGGAGACGCGATTTGACTGCGGTGGTTCGTGTCGCTTAATTTTGGGAATTTTAAATTTCTGCAAACCGGAGTTTTGACTGGCCTTCGTGTCAATCACGCCGTACAGACTCTCTAACGGCGACTGCATCCTGTCTTTCGGCAGCTTGTCTACCTTCTCTTTTTCAGGTTCTGACTTTTGCGATTTAGTTTTTTCTTTTCTTGTTTTTATGATCGGCGGCCGTTTCCTAGGATCCTTCTCATTGTGAGTGGCATCTTTGGCTTTAATTGGCGTATTCACGTGTTTATCTTTGGCAAGGCGTGGATCTCTTGCGGAACCGCTAGTTTCTTTGGTCTGATTCAAGTTCGTCGTATTATGCTCTGTACGAACGCGTGGATCTCGATTCGGAAAGCCGTCTCGCGGCCAATCGGGTCGACGATTAAAACCAGGCCTCATTTCTGTCCTATTTTTTTCGTAATATCCGTCCCTCCCACGACCTCTGTTACATCTATCCCGCGTGCCCCAGGGATACGGTGTACTGGGCCGCGGATACGAAGTTCCTGTAGAATTTTCCTGAATTCCACAAGGGATCACATTTTCACCCACCCGGTTGGCGGGCCCCTCCCAATTCGGTCTCACATGGGGATACTCCGTTGATCTATCAACGGCAAAAGCTGGATCGTAAGATCCTTGACTCATTTGAAAACCTCTGTATTGCGACGCGACCGGAAACGCGGGGGAAGACATTAAAGGAGATATATCCTCCCGAATATTTTCTGGTCTTGCAGTCACAAGATTCATATCTTGCGGTCGTGCAGTAGGAGTTATTAATGGTCTGGGACCAGCGGGTAGAGTTGGACCAGCCGGAAACTGATTCGGCCTAAATTGTGGTTCCATCGAATGTTGATAAGGATGCTGAGGTTGCAAGGATGGTTGGGCTATTCCGCCATATGCGGGAGGTGTCCACTGCGTGTTACCAAATGCATGATCGTTGGTGGCAATCGCGGAAGGTTGCCAATGCATTTGATTAAGGTGCATGTTGTAGTAGTCGATACCTTCTATCACAAATTCGCTCTCCGACCTAGACGGAGCCGTGTCCTTCCGTCCTTCTGGTGGTAAGTTTGAACGTCTCTGATACAATGGAACGTTTCTCTCATCCGATTTGTTCGCAATATTATGATAAAGAATTGATATCTGCGGTGATGCTTCCTCAGGAATGTTGGAACCAGCAGCTAGCTTATCTTTCGCGCTTTCATGACCGTGAAAATCGCGTTGACGTGGATGCCTCTCGTAGTTATCCGCATAACGTGGCTCTTGGAATTTGGAATTCGAAAAAGATGTTTGCGGTACCGATCGATGATCGTTCAACTGATGAGATGGTCCTTTAATTTCGTTCGACTTTACGCTCGAGGTTCCCGCTGCATTCGATAAGCATTTTCTAGAAGTGATCTTAATTGTATGCTTGTCCACCTCCTCTGATCGCTTCTCGTTCTCTCTGTCTGACAAAAGACCTTTCGATACTTTGCCGTCTTTGGTCGCTTCCTGCTTGCCAGAATCTTTTTTGTACTTCGCAGCGTTTTCATTCGCCTTATCACTCCTTTTCTCACTATCGCTTTCATCGTTTAACAGTTCTGCCAGATCTTCCATGGACAGCGGAGGCTCACTCGAGAAAGGTGGTGGCGAAAATAAAAGCGGTATCGATGACGGTTTCGGCGGCAGCTTCGACGACGTATTGTGGTTATCTTTTGGTCTGGGTGACATAATCGCAGGTTTCGCAAACAGTATCTCGGGATCAGGAGATTTGAGTCTCACCTCTGGAACGTTGACGGGTGATTCCGGCCTAGAAGAATTATTGTCGGTTATTATGTCTAAATTCATCAGCTTGCTCTTCTCTAGGACTGATGTTAATCGCCTAGAGCCGCCGAGAGAAGGCACCGGAACAGTTGGTATGTCTTGCGAATCCAACGCATAGTTTCTGCCGTCGTTGACTTTTTGCGGCAGATTGTTACTGATCAATTTTGCCGCAGTTGCTACATCGTGACTAGAAGCGATTTGCGAAGACTGCCAATCATCTCTGCTCTTTGTAATAGTATGCCTCTCCGATTGTTCTAGCATATCCCACTCGGTGAAAGAAACATCCTCTGAATTAGAATCTGTCGGCGATGAAATGGTTATTTCTCTCCGATCCGTAAGCGTTATAACCGGTATTTTACGAAATTGTCGTCGTCTTTTGTTCTTGGACAAGTCCGTGTTGCGCTCCATAGGAATTATTACGGGTAAAATTTGGCAATCAGGACTGGAGGATCTGACTGTATCCGGACTCGCCGGCGTTTCTTCGATTTCTACATCCTTTTCCGCGTCTTCTGGTTGTCCTGCCGCTTTCTTGTACTGATCTGATTTCGCATTCTCCAACGAACTAAAAGTCACAGAGAAATTCTTTCTTTATGTATATAATGTTTCTGGTATCTGCTATATTGCGGATTTTAAGAATACTCTGAGTGAAAAATTTTGACTTAAAAGTTTTCTTCACAATTGTTTGCACTTTTTCTTTTTTTGTAATTTTCATACGAATGTAACACTTACGTCGAAGATTGCGGTGTAATGCCATCATTTTGCTTAGTTGGCATTTGCAAACCAGGCGTATTTCCCTGAAACTCGTGTCGAATTAGAATGATTAAAACACAAAAGTCAAACATGCACTACGGAAGCCTGAAAACATTTAAAAGTACAAGAAAACGATGCAAACAAATGATATTACAAGTGTGAAGAACCAAGGATTGAGTGATGAAACGACTACAATTCTAGAGACCAAAAAGAGAGAAGAAACTTGTTCACAATTTTGTGTTTTCATTATACATTATTATCTATATATGCAGTGCATTTAAAATCATATTATATTTTACAATAAATGCGTACAAAATAAGTGCGAATTTCCGGAATCCTTCATAATATCTCGAACTGTATAGACTGATAGATATAGATATTGTATATAAAAATTTTCAGTTGAGTATGTCGTGATGAGAATACCGCGACATTCCTGAGATAAAATAGATCATTATACGGCGTAAATGTGACGGAAATATTACGTTAAATTAGTATATATCATTTGCTCTATTTCGTATCTTCTATTAAGAAAAAGAAGAAAAAAAGTGCAAAAATAATACATATAAAATATGCTGTTCAAAACAAACAGATAATTTTCTCAACTGTATACATACATGTATGTATGCATAACATGATAGAACTTTTTTATTTAAATTCTGCATAATTTTTTTAATGTATAAAATTTTAATGAATAAGCACAATTTCTCAATTCTCTTTCTCAGCGATAATATCTAAATCTACACACAAAACATTCAAAGAAATGATTTTTTAATTGTTTTGTGTGCAATGCATATAATAAAATATATGCGAAAATATAACAATATGTTTAACAATATATATACAAAAGCAAAATACATGTAGACATGTACAGAGCGTTCTAAAGTTTATTTTTTCAATATTTAAGAACATAAACATAACCATAGACAAATCTGGTTAAAACTTTTAGAACATTCTATATGGGTCTAATGAGTTTATTCATAAACATTAAATGAGACAAATTATCATGTATATGAATCCCAACTTAGTGTGCTTATATGTAACATGCATATGTCAGCGTATCTACCTTTTCTATTTTATTGTGCAGTTTCTGTAAAACATCCTCGCATCGCTGCAATGTCTCGATCTTCAACCTGTTCCGCCAATAACACTTTAGTTAATTAAAAAACGTCTACACTACAGTATTATATTTTTTCATGTAGTATTAATTTTTTACAATAATATAAATCCGTAAAAAAATTTCAAAAACATATCGATACAAAAAAATAAATCACAAATTATTCAAGCGAAATTCATATGCTAAACTATAATTGTTAAATAATTATTTAATAAGTATAGCGGTTTTGTATAAATTTTCTATCCAATATACTTTTGCTTATTTGACAGAATCCCGTGGAGACTTTGCATTTTCTGCAATTGGATTTCCCGATTGTCCTTGTCCTTAACGTTTTGCAGCCTTTCAATCATCGCTTCACAAAATGGAATGTATTTTTGCATTTCTACAAATTTCTTGTCGCATTCGTCCATCTTGTACCTTGTTTTTCGTCAACCTGCATTTAGACAGTAAAATTATGCTATTTTTTTATAACTAACTATTATTGTATTTTTATTTAATTTTGTATATTCATTATACTTTACAAATAAAATTAAAAAAGCAACACAATATCAATATAAATTACAGAATTTTCTCGTGTTACAAGAGCTGCGCTCAAACTTTACTTTTTAATGTGTGACGTTGTTTACTTTGTAGGAATTGTCCCATAAATCTTGTCGGTGGCTCGTTTGAAGAAGAGTGAGACAAAAATGAGAGGAAGCGAGATAGAGCAACATTTTATGATTTCGACAAACCTTGAGCGACCTCGGTAATACCGGTTCTTGACATTAGATAAGGCTCTTGAGAAACTTTCGCTTGTTCAAAAAATAAAGGATATAACAATTTTCTAATCGAATGAAAATCTTTCTTGTAACAAAAGAACATCCTCTCTATACTTTTCTCAAACAAATTCTATTTTTTCATAAAACATACAGGTCCAAAAATAGATTTAACATAGATTACGGTATTTTGAATATGCGACGCATTTGTGCAATGATAAAGAAAAATCTCGTACAAAAAAGGGGAATGCAAGATGCTAGTAAAGATTTCTTAAGACTTATTGTGTCACTATCTTTGACATTATATTCAACTAGTAAAAGCCCCATTCAAGGATGGGCAAAGCATGATCATTTATCTATCTACTTCTCTCTCTCTCTCTCTCCCCTTTCATTTATTCTATCTTTATCGAAGTGAGAACGGTAGTTGCGTTTTATTATATAAGATCTTTCACATGTGTGCGCGTACAACACAATACACACACACACACACACACACACACACACACACACACACACACACACACACACACACACACACACACAATTCTCTTAATTCTGTATGCAGTAATTCTCTTAAACATACTTACGTCGGCATAATTGCCATTGTAAAAAATGGTATGTAAAATCCTAATTATCGTAACTTGATGAAAACTCATGGTCAAATAATTTTATTATTATTTAAATAGTCGTCTTTTTCATTCCTGTCGGGTACGAAGGAATAAACTGTGTATTCTTTGATATTAACGCAGTGTTGAGAATTGTAAAAATTTTTTACAAATTATTACATAATCTTCTGCTGTCGCAGATCATCTCAAATAACTCCATCTTTAAGAGGCAATTATGCGATAAGTACGACCGTTATAGCATGCTTCTTTGGTCGTTTGCTCAATTTCAATCTTTCGAAAAATTGGTAGATATTTAAACTGCATTGTTTCATTTTTATCAACTAATTCGATTGTGTTAATCTATCTATTTATCGTAGAACAGATACAATATAATATTCATTGATGGTTCTCTTCATCTAATAATCTTCATGCACTGTGATTTACTTAAAAATCTTCATTGAAGTAATGAAAGTGTGACATATTTCACAATTCTATTCTTTAAAATGTTTGTATCATTAAAATACAACAGAGCAATGCAATTAATAAAATATATTGTAGGCACGGAGTAAAGCACGGAGATTATTATTCATTATTAATATAGATCACACTCTCGGCGATACATAATTAAAAAGCTACGCTAAACGCTTTGCGACATTAGTACGCAACTGTGTTTAATGAATATATATATATATATATATATATCTCATAGCGATCAAGCTATTCAACTTGTGTAATACTGTTTCTTTCCTTTTTCCAGTTCTCTCTTTTTCTAATTCATCTGCTTTGTTGTTAGCAGCAGAATAACAGAATTTCTACGTGATTTCACACGATAATTGTGCAAACGTTACTCTGTCCAAACATACAAGTTGCACACACTCTCTCTCTCTCTCTCTCTTGAATATATTTTCTTAGAACTTCTTCTATATATGCACAGAGTTGAAAGGCAGAGAACATCCTTCGGGACGAGCGTCCAATCTTCGTCAAAGGGCTGAATGACGATGCCGTACTTCGACCAACGCATACACTTCACTGACGATCGATTATTTTCCGACGATTCTCTGCGCTCTTTGTCACCACCGTTGTTCACAATGTGTACAGGGTGAACCATAAGTCATGCGCTACATTGGATTTTAAAAGAATGTAATTTCTTTTTTGTAAAATAAATAGATTAATTTTAAGATTTGGTTGAATTTAATACTACAATAGATTTACAAAAGTTCTTATTCTCAATATTTGCGATTTGTTATTCTCAAAACTTTTTCATTAAAACGATTTTATAACTTAAATCATATACTTTTATAACTCGTATTACAATCGACGTTAAATTATGACAATTATTCACACAAGTTAGAATCGTCATTTATAATATAATCTGATCTGACGTGTGATCAAAAAATACACGTGTCATTATTATATATAATTTCTTCTAACAAAATGTTATAATCATATCCGAAATTTTACATATGTTACAATTCGTAACTTGTAAAACACTGTGTATAGTAGCACACGCAGTCGCATTAGACTTACGCACTAACGTAAGTGTTACGATATCCCTAGTTTCGCTGTAATAAACGTAAACTTTTCCACCAAAGCTATAGCTAATCATGATGGTATTACACGAGTAAGGGGACTGATATTGATCCAATCAACCCCTTCCGCACGCAGTCCTCTGAAGTATTTATCAAATAAAAGCGATATTTCGGTGTTTAAAACAGCTGATAACACAACATACAACATTCTTTTTCCAAAATTAGAATAATTCTCTTGGATATATTTATAGATCAATGTGTGATGCTTTATAGCGGTATATTTATAACAAGCGAGCAATATATTAGAAAGATTATTTTCAGATTATAAACCATAATCTGAAAAGAATCATTTGTTCAATTCAAATTGTGTGAGTAGTATATAATTTTTAATTCGAGAGAGAGAGAGAGAAATAAAAGCAAAAATTATTATATTGCTATATACAAACGTTATTTGCGAATATCATTGAATAAAAAAGAATTGAAAAAATCATTTGCTATTTATCCAAGTGATATTTATGTACACTATGTACATTATGTACATTATGTACAATATGTCAAAGCATTCCAGAAAGAAAATACTATAAATCAACACATACCTAAACACACAGATTGAAAAAATATTAAGATTTATTGAACACATGTGTACATGTGTGCGTGGAATCTAAATAATTTAATTTTTATAAAAAATATAGCTCATAAGAGAAAATATATTTTGTTTTTTTTTTACTCAAGATTTTATAAAGTTTATAAATTTAAAAAATTTTTAAATGTTTTAGAATATTCAACTTTTAAAAGACGTAAGGAAATGAAAAGAGAAATAATGTGACAACACACATACGCATTTTTCTTTATGTTAAATGCGTATTATGACATTATATCATATACGACTCGTACGACTCGTTGCGGCCGTTTATGGTGATAAAATATGTGTGTATATGTGTGGGGTCGTATAATATATTCCGGAAAAATTATTTTAAACTTGCGCTGAATTGTGCAAGTTTGTAATGTCATATGTACAGCGTAATATCATGTGCAGCATTGCGTAAAATGTTGTAATACGCTTTTCGTCTTCAACAGTGTACAATATATTTGAAAGTTGTTATATTTCTGTAACATTTCAAATAACAAATTTCTTCTTTTTTCAGCTTGAACGTATCTTTGGCATAATTTTAATTCACAAAGATACTACAAGATATTCCATCTTGAAATTGGAAAAGTTGACACCCAATTGCTTTCTCAGCATTTACGAAAATTCGTGTATCCACCAGTTTTGTGACCAATTTTGTCTATGTGAAATCACACAAGTTCCAGATATCAAAAGTTGATACTGAGACTATGTTGTTTAAAAACTTACACTTTTCACAATTTTGCACTCTTTTTTATGATAAACACATTTGTATCTTTGTTTAAAACACACATTGTTCGTAGTAAATAAACAAAAATTTATTAATACAAACTGAGGACGTTGCATTTTACATACACACACACATCACAATCTGTAACATAAATTTATAACAAAATAAAAAGTTAAATTTAAATAAATTTAATGTTTTACACATATTTTGCAAAATATCACCATATCCCTAGAAATTTGTAATAAAACCATATAATTATTTTCAAGGATCATACTTAATATACATACACACTTTATACACTTTTTAGAACAAAACAAATGATTATCAATTTCGCTTATGGAAATAATATAGACATAGAGATAAATTCGGCATCTGTAAGAAATAACCACGTAGAAGCACTTGCAGTTACTTCCCAAGTTTGTTCAGACATTTCAAGACGCCATATTTGATCCCAAATCAAATATTCTGAAGTCGAAGAAAACTATGTGGAAGAAGAATCTTTATCACAAAAAAATTAGAAAGATATTCGGTTTGAAAATCGAAATACAAAAAATCGAGAAAGAAGCTAATCATTCCAAGAGACTATCAGAATTTCGATTATCAGTTAACGAAACTGAAATTTGGCCGAAACAAAAATCGAGCAAGTTGTGTAGACTTTGGAAACGTCAAGAAGCACTTTCCGGAACTGCCGATCGGAATAAAAATGTGATATTCACCGAAAGCTGCACGTGAAAGATAAAAACAAACTGGTAAGAGCCACGTATTCACGTGATTTGTTGAAATCGCCAACAGGTTAGCTACACGAGGAACATATATTCACATACGTACCAATGTCTAAAACTTTATTTATCGAAATTATTCAACATCACTAATCGATCCGTCAGCACACTCTGTATTATATTCTATCCACATACCGCACCGTATATTACTGCATGTATATCCTGCAGAATTTTACGATCCAGAAAAATAGGAAGACGAAGACCAAATGTGTAATAGACGATAGCAGTTTAATTCTACCAGTAGACGGCGCAATGTTCGCTATGGCGGCGCCACTTGATTGAAAAAAAACCTCTAGCTTTCTATTTGGCAATACATGCTAGCGAAAGCAAGTCTAGTCAGTCGTCGCATGACTGTTCAAAAGTTCAACTAGAAAAAATACATCGTTAAGAAATATTAGAATATCCAATTAAAAAATATTATAAGTTATCAAAGTGCCTACAAGATTTACCCAATATATGTGATTATAATAAAAGCTACTGTACAATTCATTTTCTGTGACCGAAATGATAAGAAAACCGAAGAAATATAAATATATTCGAGAATTTTGAAAAGCTCAAAAATATAACGGAAATATGCAAAGAATTAAATATTTTAATATTTAACAAATCTATCGCTAATGGATTCTTAATATGTTGCTAATTAACACAAACAATTTGTATTAAATCGCACACAATTTATTTTGAGAATTGTTTGAAAATAGTAGAAATTTTGTTTTGGAAATGTTTTAAAATGTTCAAGAAATTTTCTATATAACATTTAATGTACCATGTAAAAAGTTGTAAATTCACTTTTTAATGTTAAAAAATATCTCAAAATTTTCTTAGATTTCATGGAATATTGAAATGTACACGTAGCAAAAATATTTAATGCAGTTACACCCATGAAAATGATTATGATCGTCAACACGTCATTCGTTACGTAAATCATGTCACTAGTACAACGTTAATAAAAGAATACATTACATATATGGAAATCGTTTCCCTCTCGTGCTATGTAAAGTTTCATGCAATGCACAATATGGCACAATAGAGACCATCGTCTCTCCTATAGTAAAAATATTGTAGAGCCATAAACCTGTCGGAACTACGAGCCGTACTCGTGTAACACAATGGCGACTCCATTTGACAATTGCTTTTCTCTAAACAAGCAATATAAAAAAAACTCGACCAAAAATTATTTCATAATACACATTACGCGATAATCTTAAATCTTATTATAAAGTTATATTAAAAACATAAAAACATTGAAAATTGAAACGATAAAAATCTATTTTACGAAGAAATCTCGGTCCGGTTGCACCGCATATAAGAGAATCACAATGAAAAATTACAAAACTCAATCGCAATCAACACGATCGTCTGTTTAAATTATCACGATTGACAAATAACGAAGTGAAATCGTGAAATGAATCCAAGCGATCCATAATTAAGATCCGATGTTGGTGCAATCGGTCCTAAGAAAAAGCATCTAAAGAGATACAAGAAAGAGACGACTTCATTTTTGCGCACCTGATAAATCATTACACTCGAGGGAATCAGCCGACAATGCATCGATCGTCTCTTGCTTCTCGTTACGATCCTGCGTCCGCAATGCTCCAGCCTTCTCTCTCTCTCTCTCTCTTTTTGCTACCGCGACGACCGTGCAGTCGCGACGTTTCATCGACACTCCCTTTTCGCTTTTCGCTTTGGCATACAAAATTACACCGTACACAATGTCGCAATTACTTCGCGGCACTAAATCGCCTCTGACGATTTCCTTTTTTCGAGCTTCTTGCAGCGCTCTCTACAGCCGTGTGCAACGCCGTGTGGGAAACTAGAGCGTCGACAAAGCAACAACAACGCGACGACGATGAACTCGTTCCGTGTCAGCGCCGAGACACTCGTTGCACGTCGATGAGAAGAACCGACGAAGATTATCCGTCGCCGTTACGATCTTCGATTGCACTATTATAAGCGCACATTGGTCAGAATCAACCATGGTCAATATTCCTTCCATCAGTATTATAGGAGATAGTCTCAATCGTTATTCCAGGACTAGTGATTAAAATTGCCGGTTTAACTTATTTCTCATGTGATGCCAAAATAATATTCTTATACAGAGCAGTTTCGCTCTCTTTATCCACTTTATCAACCTTTTAGAAGCCTGTTCTATTAAATAAGGTCATACGTGTTACCTCTATATAATAATCTCTGTATATTATTCTTGCTTATTTTTGCATATGCAATTTTTCCTCAGGCTATTTCGCTAACGTAATTTTGCAAAAACAAAGCAGATATAATTGTAATCTTGATTCGTACATAAAAATCTCCCAATGAATTACACTTAAAGTTACACCCCTAGGGAGAAAAACACAGCAAAGCTGACGGAGAGGCGCGAATTAAATTCCGGACGAGTGACGCAAATTCCTATCGATTCGCATTGCAAGGTTGACGCAACGACTTCCTGCGCACAGCTGACGAAGTTCCATTGACATTTCACCTGGAACGTCTCATTCCACGTTATCGCGGGGCTTGAAAAGTTATCATCGCTCGTGCTCGAAGCGCATTCGCAAAAGATACACAACACTACACACGATCGGACACCATTCTTAGACGCACAATTATTTTCGTATTTAGTTGGATTTGTAATAAATAACAATGTCTTTCATTATCGTTATTGCTGTCAATTGAGCAGAATTCAGTCATGAGCAACGAGCAATTAGCTCTAAGCGCTGATTATCACAATAAATATTGCGCTAAATACCGTTACATACGTTGCCGTAGAAAGTCCAGATCCATTGTCCCGATCGCGATATCTTGCCACATGTCGATCAGATACTGCAATAACCTCTCCCTATTCCGGTGAATCGCAGGTTGTTTCGTGTGGGAATCATCTCAAACACGTTCTTCTTTCAGCTACACGGATTATTCGTTCGTATCGCCCGTTTTAGGCTCGGTATATCGACGTGAGAACAAACTATGTATATATCGTCTCGCCTAAAATTGTTAGAAACCAATCAGCCACTGCTTGCAACAATCACTCGCTATGATTGTTCCTACGTTATTCGCGTTCGCGACATAAGTATATTTATTCGGCATCGATTCGAACGAGTGCTCGGATATTCGAAACAAGAGTAAGGGTACTGAAATGACGAGTCGTCGAGTTTAACATTATCTTGTCACCTCACTATGCGCGTTGTTCTTGCGTCAAAAGTGTCGAGTCTCTGTGCCGAAAAAAAAAAAGCTATCGTTAAATTTTGGCGCAGTTATGGTGACGCGTTTCTCGACGATTCGTAGATTACGTCACGAATGGTTCTGCTAAAGCGATCGACCAAGTGTACAATTTCCAAGAGTCCGACGATCCGTTGGATTCCGCGCAAAGATCTCTTCCGCCGAGATCCCTCGCTATCACGGCGTACACTGTCGGAGAAAAAAGGGCGTCACGACCGCCAAGGACCGGTAACGGTAACAACAGCGGTATCGCACGCGAAACACTGCGACCTGCCGTGTCAGAAGACGATTTATCATCATCACGTATACGTGTATACGTGCATCTCGAAAAGCCAGCGCGACAACGCACAAAAATCGTCTCTTTCGACACGATCTCGATCAGTCAGTCTCCCCGTAGAATCCTCGAAACGATAATTTCTCTCCCTCCCCGAGATCTCCGTCCCTTCGTCGATCGGGGCGCCTTTCGCTCTCTTTCTCTTTCTCTTTTTCGTCGTCCGCGATCTAATTGCGACGGACGCGCGAGGGATTTGATCGAAGGGCGCGCGATGCTTTACGCAATGGCCGCCGTATACATGGCGTCGCAACAAAATCATGTCTCGCGCCGTCGATCATCGTTCTCTCCTGCTCGCGTCTGTGATCACCGCGTGATGCACGTTCTACGATTGCGACGTCAGATCGATCCTCAAATTCCTACTCGGACGATACCCCTTCTTACCTCGCAACTCGTCGCATTTTCCGATAACGAGGATATGTAATTCGATTCTCCTCACTCCTTCATCTCATATGATATCGTACGCGAATGTGCATTCTTATTTTTCGCATATAGTGATCGTTTGCTGCCAGCCGCCAATCGAAGGGATCTGTGATTTGAGAGACAAAAGGAAGGGGAGGTTCGATAGGGTCTCGCAGGATCGTTAAATGTACGTGCGGTACTTTAATCGCAACGGCGCCGTGATTACTATAAAGTAATCGGAAACGCCTCAAACATTACTCACCATTCAGACGCATAGCGTGACTCGCAACATGGAGACATGCGGATCGTCGCAAAGCGACGCTGTGACTTCTAATACTGGGATGGCGGATGGCCGCGATATCGCAATAATAAATTCGAGAGAATGAAAAATCCGCTCGGAAGGAATAAGGGAGATAGAGAGAGAGATAGAGAGAGAGAGAGAGAGAGAGAGAGAGAGAGAGAAACGATTTCTCGCGAGTGAATTTAGCTACGAATGCGACAGCGAGAAATCTATAGGGTAGAGAAGGGAGAGGAGGGATGTTATTCCGTATAAATGATAATTTTTCAATTTCGTCAACTATGTTCGATTTGGCCGTTCGCGGAATCTAACCTCTCCGACGAATCTCCGTATCGCGAGACGTAATCGTAATCGTGTCTATCGCAATTCGAAGGCCTCTCGGCATAAAATTCGCGGAACGAAACTCTCGCTCCGATTACGTCGTTGGCGTCTCGCGTGTCGCGCACACGACTTCTCGCACTTTGCATCGCGGATAATCGCGTTTCGCCGCGATTCGCAACACTATGCACACGTGACAAGATTTGCGTCTATACGTGGATCTTTTTCTCTACTTTGTGCGCTTCAGGCTGGTCTGGGTCTGGGTTCGAGGAGGCGAGATGCAATGCGAGGCTCTGCGTCTGAGGGAATGTCTCCGTGCGAAGTCTGCTGCGCCCAGATTGCGACGATCCATCATTTCTTGTATCTTGTGCCCTCTAGCGTGCAGACTCTTTAGCGCATGCGCGCGTCTCAGTTCGTAGAGTTTACCGGCATTGCATATATTAATACTAGATGCGCCATGTTTAGTCCCTTTTGATTAATTTCACGCGTTAATTTTTTTTAGAATTATTTAGCGACTCTATATAACTGAATTCTATTTCGATTTTAAAAAATCTCGAATGTAAAAATTTTATAATCGAGAAATAAAAATTTTATCTTGTTGACGTGCAATTGCGCAGATGTTTAAATATGATGGTTTTTAAATTTCTCTATAGACGCGGGAACTTCAAATCATGATCGTA